>JASANE010001931.1:0-57396 GCA_030248225.1 Trileptium ribeirensis
AAACAATTTTTCGACCAGGCGGACTAAAATGCTATGCATGTATCAGTTCCTGTCGTGCGTCATATAAGATTTTTTAATATTAATCCAACCTACTAATGAATACACATGTGTGACAAACGACGCTGCTTGAGAAAACTATTCGGTTGTTCGCTCCGCTTTCATAAATTTAAATGCTATGGCATGAACATACAGGTCCCAGATTTCCTGTCATGCGTCATATGAGATATATATCTAATATTGATCCAACCTACTAATGAATACGCAATGCGTGACGAACGTCGCTACGTGAGAATTCACGTTGTTCGCTCCGCTTTAATAAATGTTTTAACTTTTTGTACTGTTTTATTCGAGTATGTCTTTAGTTTCTATTTTTCTACACTAGTGATATAAGTGCATGTAATATAATTCTTGTCTCGTACTATGATAGATTAAAAGCCGCATGAACACAAATCTTCGCAATCAGTTTCGCTCTCGAATACAGATGTGGCTGTCATCTGGAAGTTAATGAGTTAAAAGTTTCGTTGCGAGCCTAGATTTCAATGTATAAGTATTTGTACGATTTTTACGGTTACTGCAATATTAAATTTTTTAACTATTTTTCACGCATGAAGTTTAGTTATAAAACGACAGTAGTGGTAGGATTATAATATACATAGTAATAAGTACTTTCTAATGGGTGTAACATTTTCTAGTATCGAAATCGTGGATTGATTGTATCGATATGTAATGATATGGGATAATTTTAGCGATGTCTCGCGCCGTCGGGAAAATTTCGGGGTTTTCGCCAAAGTTATCTCGGGCTCATTCGAACCGGCATAGTCGATTCACCGTGCACCCCGAGCGTTTTTTGATTTGGGGTCCGGTTCCGGGGTCAGCGGTCAAAATGTGGGGTCTTTTGCCCAATTTTAGTACCCTTCACGGAAGCAATGTTATTTTTATCTTAACGTTCGAATTTTTTTTCTGTGGTTTGTTTTATTACATAGTAAAATGATAAATAGCGATGCCTCTTTTTTTTTGTTTTTCGATTAAGGCTCCGGCTCATGGGATTTGAGGTATGGCGCCGCCATGGTTCATCGAACCAAAATTCCTGATTTTACTGTTACGTCTTGGGAGGTTGATAGCTTGCACTTGGGAGTTTTTGGGTATGGAAAACTTATTTCTGGTGTTAGTTTTGTTCTAACTTGTGTATGATATCGGCATATGCTAACGAGAGCTGATTGGCCGTGCACGCAAAAGGCGTAGGTGTACCTATGCTTCACTACGTTCTGCAATCTCGATAGAGTTACTAGTATAGTGAAGTTTTACTGTAGATAGAAAACTATCGTATCCCGCGTGCTTGAGAAACCTAATAACTGCTTATTGTAAGGTTAAAACACGTAGTGAAATACCAAACTTTGAATAATTTCTATTTCTGGGAAATGGTTGACCTACCATATTCGAACCCACAGGGCCACAGGGAGTGATCTCACCAAAAATTCATGGTCTGCAAACTTGTAGAGCTGATTCTGCAAATGTTTTTATTTTTCGATGAGATGCCTTTATCGGGATATATAGGCTGCAACATAGTGGTACCCGTATGGCCAGACTTGGCAAAGAACCTGTAAAAACCTGTTTTTTTACCAATTTTTCCCGGAATACGGGGTTGGAGCTGCTGGTGTTCAAGTAATAGGGACAACGTCATTTTTGCTATAGAAAAAATTATCGAAATTCGTCTATCCAAAAGTGATTTACGCATGAGTGACAGCGATAGACAAGAAACTTTCACTATTTTCCGTGGCGCCGTTATTATGAAACTGGTGTTTATAGCTGCTCCAAACTGACAAACTAAGTCCGGATTTGGACTGGGAAACTGAAAGTTCTTTCGGGATGGTGCGGTTCCCCTAGCATTAGATGAATCTGAAATTAGCCTATGCCAGGGTAGCCCCTCGCCACTATTTCAGCAAACTAGGTTAGCGTGATATTTGAGAACCGACGTTGTTAATTTTGAAGCTGCGGGTAAAACGGAATTTTTCGTGGAGTTATGTAAAGAAGAAGTACGGTGAACTGTCCACAGGTGCCTTAAAATGTGGCGATGGGGGTGCCAACTCAATCGCCGCTCCCTCTGGTTAAGCCGTGTTAAGGCTAACAGGCGCAAACTTGATGCGGGATTGAATTATCGAAATATAGTTTGGTTACACGGCTGCCGTCATGTAATGTATACAATTACATATACAAGTAAAGGTAAATTTGTGCTTCAGAATTTTAGACACATTTTTCAACCCGGGTGAGATTTTTAGGAAAAAATTGGGCTGGAATGGGCAAAAGCCGGAGGGAATTAGAATTTGATGATGCATTTGGAAAACAGGCTACCCACACCCCCGTTAGAAGTACTGGTACTGGCTAGTCCAAACCTCGGAAATTATAACCGGGGCGTAGCGGGTCACCTGCCGGATCCCCCAGGCTGACCTGCCGGTGGGTTGTCAGCTACGCCAAAAATTTTGTTTTTTAGGTACACGAATGGGTCCAAGCCAAAATTTTCTGTTCACATCCAAGCTGTACCCAGTATGATGTTGGCCATATTTTCTCAATTTTGGTCATTCTCCGCGCGTTTTAGGTACGAGAGCAGGGCGTGTGGTACATTTTTTAAATTTTGGGAACCCACAATTTTCTTGCGATAAAATTTTCATTTATTTTCGTTTATTTGTTCCATTTTGTGCCAAAATTTTCTCAAGTTGTCCTGCGCCATACCCAAAAATTTTTAGGGAGACCCAACCTCGACCTAATATCCATTTTGAAAAATTGTTGACCGCTAGCAAACAGTTTTGCCTACCATTATAGTATTACTTTTGTTTCATTAATTGTGTAAGGGTGTAGCGGTTGTTTTTTTTCGTGTGTTCGTTGCAAGTTATTGCTTTGTGTGCGTGTGATTTTGTTTTGCTTGGGCTCAGTTGGACAAAGCAACCATAGTTTATCGAAATTCTTAAGTAAAATATATTAGCAGTTATTAGATGAAAAAATCATGATGCATGGGGTCAAATCTTGGAAATCCCAAGTTCGAAGTCTCGCCTCGGGCCACTCGCATGTCGGGGTCAGCCCACCCGGCGTTGGAAACATCTGTTACTGTCAGCTCCTGCATCGTAATATATTGCCTGTGCAGAACATTCTGTTTCATAATATCACATGAATGCTATTAACTAGTTGGTAGTGGAACTACATTTGTGAGCGGAGCTTGATCTGTGGCACTACGAATGTATATACTAAATTTTATGTTCTTGTAACTACATTGCATAACGCATAGGGCTTTATCATTGGTAAAAATATTATATTTGAATTCTTCGCCCAAAAAACCCTATAATGGTTTGATCGAAACGATTCTATTTGAATAAATAACACAAATATTGCAAAATTCTCTATTCTAGCTGCATAAAATTAACTAATTAGCTAATTACTAATTAACTACTCAAAATTTTTTAATCTCAAATATCAGGTCCAGACTCTGACATGATAGGCTTTCAAACAAAAAAAAGTTTTTTAAAATCCGTTCAGTGGTTCTTGAGATCCGTCGGACCGAACGAACGGACATCGACCTTTTTACTCCCAGACAGAAAATAAAAACGCTTCGCTCAACTAGCGTCTCACAAAATTTTGGTTCGACTGAGAAGTTTCGCAAAATACTATCTCCGGAAAAGATAAAATTACCGTTGGCCTTTTTTATAAATTGGGGGTATTTATCCTTAAACGGACTTACGCGGTGGGCCACCGCCTCCAAGTTTGGGGGAACCAGGGTAGCGCAAAGATGAGGTAATCATATAAAAGCACGGTAAAGTGTTTATTTTAAACAGGCATATCTTCGTTATTTGTTTTAATTCCCTGCTTTATATGACTTGCTATTTAGTTGCACAGTGATTTATCGTTGCACGAATTTTTTTAGATGTAACTGTCTTTTTTTGGATATTGTCATATATAAAATTACTCGCTGAAATGGATCGATCGAAATTAGTAGAATTTCAACTGAGAGCACTTGTAAATTTCTTTTTTCTGTGTCGTCACTTATTACTCTCTGGGTGGGTGGGTTTCAATAATTTTTTTGTTTCATAGCAAAAGTTAATGTGCACTGTATATCAGGGAATAACCGGAACCGGAACCGTCCATTTAAACCGGATCCGGAACCGGAACCGGAACCTGGTCTTCGAAATTTATATATAGTAAAACAGATGATGGAAGAAATGAAGGTATAGTGGATTTAAAATGTATTAAAAATAACTTTTACATTAAACTTAAGGTTTTGCGATTGTATTATTGCCTTTCTGAAACTTTAAAGAGACTGATTAAGCTAATAATGTTTATTTATCGATCAAATATGTCGATTTTTGGACACCCAGAGCAAAAATGCCTTCCACTATACACCATTGCATATACTGTGTCAAATCGAATATGCTTACAAAGCTTGGAGCGTAGAATACACACTTTCGCTCTGTCTCCAGTCGCCTCCCTTTACTACACATACGTTTGTTGTATGCTCTTCTGTAGGAAACTTAAAATTATTGGTTTATATGATTCTAAGAGAAAATAATAGATAGAAGGTAATTTTCTGATCAGTGGTCAGAGACACTGTTTAGGCTAGCGTTGGACAAACAGTGCCCGTCAGTTACATCATAATGATGATAACTTTCTAATCAGAATGCTATAAATAAGACACACTGTGATGCTGCTCGCACAGTTTGCTTGGTTTTATTGGAGCTTGATCATTGTATAATATATATTACATATGCTTGGATTACAGGATAAAGAAAAAACGTGGAAAATTTCAAACAAAATTTTTAAACCGGAATTCCGGTTCCGGTATGGTTTTTGCCCTTTGCCGGAACCGCAACCGGAACACGATTTTCGCCGGAACCGGAACCGGAATTCCGGTTACTCCCTGCTGTATATATCTGAAAGCGAACATCTCCCACCGTATTTTCCGGCTAAAATGGTAAATAAGCTTTTATAGGGGTTCTTTGCAAAACATGGCCATACTAGTGGCAGTGTTTCGCAGCTTATATCTCGCAATGCAGGCTTATGATCGAAAAACGATGCAGAATGAACTCGTTGATAACTACAAGTTTGCTGAACAACACGTTTTGTGGGAATACTCCCAGGGTCGCTGTGGGACCGATTATGGTTCCCCGACCCTTTGTCAGAAACATCGATTTTTCAAAGTACGGCACGTTATTTCATGTTTTTACCTTACATTGATGGAATGGATGTTATGTAATACGCCCTATGCGATGGTTTTGTTATCTATAGTCCAAATAGCGAGGGGGAGATGGAGTGAGCGTGGTTTCATGAAATAGTCATTTTGTGTAAGCACAGTGTAACAATGTTTGTATTGGATATACTGCACTAAAACTTCTGTAACCCTGAACCCGGTAAAAACTGTAAAACCTTGTTGATCATAAACCCATCGAAAACAACAGAAAAAGAACGAAGTATTCATCTATAGATAACCGAACCATTGTACACAGCATTCCCCAAAAACCTAATACACAACGTATATACGCCAAGCCATGTACGCAATACATAACCGAGATACTGAACACAGATTATATTCTGGCAATAACTTCATTGACTCAAAACCCATTGAAAGTATTCGTGCTGCTCAATAGATAACGGAACCATATTATCCGACCTGTTTGATAACTAAACAGGCACTCATTCTAAGGTAAAACACGCAAGAACAGAATTCTAAGGTACAACACGCAATTTGAAAAACCGATATATCTGGCAAAGCATTGACAAACCATATTCGGACACACAGCGGCTCAGAGAGTGGTGCCACAAAAAGTGATCTTTTGCAAAATTGTAGGTCTCGATAAGATAATTCGTGATGGCATTTTCGATGAGCATGGTCTCCGTGAAGCCTGTGTCGAGAGATATGGGCTGCGAAAGACTGGTCCTATGGCCAGATCTGATAAAACATCCTTAAAAACCTGTCTATAGACATTTTAACCCGGGCGATGGTCCGTAACAGTTCGAACTATAGGGTATATCGTCGTCCCTATCACACAAAAAATTATCGAATTAACCGAAGATGAGTTATGTCCGTAACGGAAGCAGAAAAAGAAACAAATTTGTGAAGTAACCAGGGCTGAGATACTTTGGTGTCTTAAGACAGTAAGCAGTCGTCAATCTTACAGATATAATGATGGTATTGGTTCCATATTTTCCAATATTTGGACATAGCCAAAAACTTTTCGATGGATCGCGACAAAATTGGATCAAGTTTTGTGCTTGGATTGTCTCCCTATTTTCAAGACCGTCTTGTTTCGCAGCTGACACAGTGTGACTTTTTTGTAATTTTGTTCGATGAGACGTTAAACAGAATGTCACAACGTGGGCATATGGATATTTCGGTCCGTTACTGAGATGCCCAAACAAATACTGTTGTTAACCGATATTATTTTCCAACATTTGCAATAGAAATATCATGTCAACTATACGGTTGATGATATGCTGTAGAAATATCTCTTTGAATTTTTCCAAAATGGTTTTAATTCTTCTTGAATCTCCTTGAATTCTGGGGTGCCGGTCCCGCGGACAGCCAGTATATTTCATGCCTCATGTCTCGACTAGACTACTGTGATGCCCTGTATTACAGTATGTCTTCGTCTCATATCGTTCCCTGCGACGCCTGCTCTTCAATGCAGCCCGGGTAGTGTCAAAAACAAACATACGCGAACACATTACTCCGGTTCTACGACGACTCCACTGGCTGCCTATTGAAAAGCGGATACAGTGCAAAATTCTCGTTATCCTCTTCAACGCCATCTCCACCGACGCACCGTCGTATATCTCCGATATGGTCAAACTATCAGTGCTGCCACGTCTAGCGGCCTGCCGCATACTAAACGTCGACGTTTCGCGCAACAACAGTTTCAGCTCCATTTCACCATCTAAATAGAATAACCTGCCTTCAAGCCTTTGTGATCCAAGTATTACAATTGCAACTTTTAAATCTCGACTAAAAACTTCCTATTTTCTGAAACAGATACAATATGATATAACATTAACCTGATTTGTTTTATAGCTTGTTGTTCGCTTATGCGCCTTTGTAAAATTTTTGAGCGGAGCTCGGCGAAGCAGAGCGAAGCGTTTTTATTTTCTGTCTGGGAGTAAAAAGGTCGATATCCGTCCGTTCGGTCCGACGGATCTCAAGAACCACTGAACCGATTTTAAAAAACTTTTTTTTTGTTTGAAAGCATATCATGTCAGAGTGTGCACCTGATATTTGGGACTAAAAAATTTTGAGTGGTTAATTAGTAATTAGCTAATTAGTTAATTTTATACAGCTAAAATAGAGAATTTTGCAATATTTGTGTTATTTATTGAAATAGAGTCGTTGCGATCAAACCATTATAGGTTTTTGGGTCGAAGAATTCAAATATAATGTTTTTACCAATGATAAAGCCCTATGCTAAGAGCCCTAGTTACAAGAACATAAAATTGAGTACATTCGTAATGCCACGGTCCAAGCTCCGCTCACAAATGTAGTTCCACTACCGACTAGTAACTATTTGTATGTGACGTTAATAGTGAAAGCACAAAGCATATATAGGTGTTGACTTTTCGAAGCAGACATTCAAAACCAGAACAGCATAAATAACGTAACGGAATCTTTGTATTCGATGTAAATTTACAAATTCAATGGCGACTCGGGCGGAGTAAATTCCACACGAGATGGCTCATTATTCTGACAAAGCTAGAGATGTTCATTAAGTTTCTCTTAAGTGTAGCACGGAACGCGACATTTGGCACAAAAATATAGCTTATACGTCTTACGACGTTGTTGAGAAAAGTATCTAGACTTTACATCAATCAGTAACGTTCTCAGTATAGAATTCGGAGAATGTATAGTTGATGTTGCGACTTTGAGAATAAAAGACGATAACACCGCCATCTTCAACACCATATACGTCTATCGCATTTTTATTTTGTTGCTCAAATATTTTATATGTCTCTAAGTTGGTCAGGAAAGGCGATTCCATCCATCTTCAGTTGGTTTACAAAGTTATAAAAGTTATGAACGCGTTCCGCATGTTGTTTGCGGTAAAACTGATGCAAAGCAGCCAAAAGCGATCCCAGAAATCACTTATCGTTATTTTGAATGTTAAGTAGTGAATGTTTGTTAGGATAGATAAAGTAGTTTCCTTTACGGCAGTGGACGTTGACGGGTTGTTGTGTGGAGCCGTATTACATGAAGATTAACATTGTCAATTCGTGTGAAAATTGCTCTACAACAGCTGCACTTGGTCTTTGTTCGGGCGTGAATCGTTTGTTTATATCGTATATATATGATCCAGATGGAGTGAACGGTTTGAAGCAAAAATCTTATAGGAACACCATTCTTTGAAGACATTGAATGTCGATGTAAGGCCTCAAATATGTTGTCGTACTAATTTCAAAAGAGCGGTCTCGAAAACGTATAGAAATTCGTTTCGACTTAATTCAAGAAATATGAAAACCTAAAAATGAGGTATGGCATAATTTAGATATTAACCCATGTTTCACTCACGATTCTAGAATTTTAACTAGCACCATTCGAAAGAACGACCTCGAAAACCTAAAAACTCTTTTCGACATAAGCTGAAGAAATATTAAGAATAAAAATGAGGCATAAAGTAATTTATATGTTTGCCCACAATTCATACACTTATATTTCAAAATATTAGTTAACAGCATTCGAAAGAACGGCTATGTAAAGCTTTAAAAAGTCTTTTCCAAATAGACAAGATGTTGATTAGTTTAAGTAATATTTAAATTTGTGACTGAGTTACGTTGTAATTTAGATATTTACCCATAACTCGTGAACCACTTATCCTACAAAACCTTGACTAGGACCGTACGAAAGAACCCCCTTGAATACGTATAGAGATTTATTTCGAGATAGATAATGCTGGTTATCATTGAGAAATGTTAAAATTTTAAAAATGAGTTACGAGGTATATAAATTAGATTGTCCTGGAACTCATGAGTTACTTATCCTACAAGATTCTAGCACTGTTCGAAATAGCATCCTCGAAACCTAACCTCCTTTTGAAGAAACTTTTACTTAAATGCTCTATATCTTACGGTTAACTAGTTATTAGCCATTTTAAAAATCAACTAATCGGATTCTTAGTCGTCGTCTTCCACTGAGTCTTACGACTGAGCGGTGAAGCCTGAAAATGACTGCTTTTATTGAGTGATATTTTATTACCAATAATGTTCCCTTGTCATATGACTGTATCCATTTATAAAAAACAGTGGTAGCCCAGGAGATTGGTTGCGTAATAATATAAAATTGATTGAAATATGTAATGAGTTATGGGACTGCAAAATGCGTAAACATACACAAATTTTTTTGATATTTTATACATAGTTTTGTTAATTTCTGTTCCTTTTTCTAATGTTTAAGGGTCTGGTAGGCGAATATGGGCAAATATTATGGGACTATGTGACACTTTGTTGATGGTGCATTGACCCGTGGCAGCTGTACCACACAGCGACTTCCTACCTGTAGTCAGAAAGGAAAAATCAACTTAATCACTGAGCTAGCTTGTGCCAGCCTGGAACGTCGTAGGGGCAGCGTCCCATTTTCTTCCCCCTCGTTGGATCCGGGTAGGCGGAAAGGCGTGCGAAACCGGCATTTTCATCTACTGTTGTCTTTCGTGTTTCTTTAAAACATATATAATCATTACTGGTTGCATAATGGCACTTGTGTAGTGAAAGCATCTACAGCAATTAGCAATGGATGATGTATATAAACGTTAATGTTTAGACGAAAGACCAATTTAGAGAGGCTTCCGGGGCAGCAGCTATCCAATTTGGTATTAGGCTTCCTCGAAGCCTTATATAAAATTTGAACGTTAGACTAAAGCTTAGGATGCCCTTAATAACGGTATGTCTTACATTTCACTTACTGGATTACTCTGGAGGCTTTAGACACAATAGTTTCGGCACAATAACTATAATCTCAGGTATTAATGATACGATGGTTATTAATTTTTGACTTTTGTTTTTATTTCAGCCGCTCAAGCTGCTCGAATAACGAATGCATTTGCTGCACACACAGTTACAGCCGAAGGTGATTCCGTCGCACCATCGTCGAACAGTTACGACGCTGTAAGTTTACATATTTGTTTGCCATGGACACATTTATTTCATAAGTTGAGAGTGAAAATATGAATTTCGTACTTGTTATATCACGACTTTCGTGAAACGCGATGTTCCATTTATTTGCGTAACGAATAAATGTGATCTGTTTACCTACCAGGATTACTGTTTTACCTAAGTTTACACTGATCTTGGGCTTCGCCTTGGGGCTGTCGTGGCTTTACGGAGCTGTACCTAGAGAGATCCGAAATGAGGAGGAGTGCGACCAGGAGGGTGATAAACCAGGTCGAACTTTTATTACCTAACGAACCTTCCTTTACCCTAAAATTGGGTTAATGACTTTTGGGAATCCAGAAATTGGATTTTTCATATCAGGCTCACGTAAATTGCGATTTAGGTCAGTTAAGAGGTAAACTTTATCAAATTGGACACAATGGCTTTGTAATCGCTATTTGAAGTTCCTACCGTGCTTCCTGCACCCCAAAATTTGGCTAATGCCTTTTCCTGTGATCCGAAAATTCGATGATTCTTATCTGGCTTGCCCAAAATGCAATTTAGGGCAGTACCGAAATTAGCCGGAATCGCAACTGCAATTTTTTGCCGAAACCGGAACCTTCTCTTCTCAAAAACGTAAATTAAACGAAGCATTAATGAGCCTCTTGTTTGTTGATGGTGACTGAGGATGGGCGTTCTTTTGCCGTTACGCTTGTGTAATTGTTTTAATAATACG
The DNA here is from genome assembly GCA_030248225.1 of Trileptium ribeirensis. NCBI lineage: Eukaryota > Metazoa > Nematoda > Enoplea > Enoplida > Thoracostomopsidae > Trileptium > Trileptium ribeirensis. The sequence continues at coordinate 10,844 of JASANE010001931.1, forward strand.
TTGTCCATTTGGCTACCCCTGTGAGTTACAACAAGGGGTCACAAATGATAAATTTGGCAACAAAATTGTGAATGTTGGTGTAGTTTCAATCAATTGTGCGTTTAGGTTCTAGATGGGTATACAGATTGTTGGGGTAGCTAGATTGATCAGAACGTAGCGGAGATTGTGTGGTGCAGGGGTGAAATCTTTTAAATTCCGTCTGAGTGTGTGTGTTGGTGTGAGTGAGTGAGTGTGTGTCTGTGTGAGTGAGTGCGTGTGTATGTGTGAGCGTGTGTGAGTGAGTGTGTGTGATCGGCCATAACTCGAGAGCGCCGTAACCGATTTTCATGATTTTGGGCTCATTCGAACCGGCATAGTCGATTTACTATGCATACCCCGACCTTTTTTGATTTGGATCTGGCTGCAGGATCAGGGGTCAAAATGTGGATTTTTTGGCCCAACCCTCAAGGTTCCTCCTCCCAAAATTTGAAAATTTGTTCTGACGTCCTGGGCGGCTGAAAATTTTCACTTGGGGGTTTTCGGGCATGGGAAACTCATTGCCGGTGTTGGTTTTGTTGTAGATTGTGCTGATATTGTGTGATGTCCACAATATAGCATATCGACGAATGCTATCGAGAGCTGATTTGATGTGCAAAGGTTATTTTTATCTTAACTATCGAATTTTTTTCTCTGGATGGTTTTATTTCATTGTAAAATGATAAATGCCAATGTCTCTTTTTTGTTTTTCGATTAAGGATCCGCTTCTGGATTTATGGGGTTTGAGGTATTGCACCCTCATGGTTCCTCGTCCCAAGATTAGAAAATTTGTTTTGACGTCCTTGGCTGCTGAAAAGTTTCACTTGGGGTTTTCTGGCATGCGAAACTCATTGCCGGTATTAGTTTTACTCTGCGACCTATGATTCCATGGGTACAACGCTATGGCGCCCCTTGGTTCGGGGTCAGAGTTCAAAATGATGGTTTTTACACCATTTTAGTACCCTTCACGGAAGCAAGGTTATTTTTATCGTAACCTTCGAATTTTTTCTCTGATTGGTTTTGTTTCATAGTAAAATGATAAATGCCGATGTTTTTTTTTGTTTTTCGATTAAGGCTCCGGTTTTGGAGTTATGGGGTTTGAGGTATGGCACCCTCATGGTTCCTCGTCTCAAAATTTGAAAATTTGTTCTGACGTCCTCGGCGGCTGAACAAGTTCACTTGGGGGTTTTCGGGCATGGGAAACTCATTGCCTGTGTAGGTTTTGTTGTAACTTGTGCTGGTATTGTGTGATGTCCAAATATAGCATATCGGCGAATGCTATCGAGAGCTATGTGAGCGCAAAACGCGTAGGTGTACCTATGTTTCACTACGTTCTGCAATATCGATAGAGTTACTAATAAATACTATGATTGCTTTACGTTGAAAACCTCAATTTGTCAAACGCTAAGGCCCTTCACCGGAGGAACAGTTACAAAGCAGGAACAGTTAAATTGTGGTTTAATAACGGCGTATGTATAGAACAAACTCTGGACTACTTCAACAAATTTTAATCATGCTAATGTTTGATTAACTTGCTTTAACTCCATGTGTACTATAAAGTGTTTTGTAGATATTGAGAAATGTGTTGGTACGTTAAAAGAGCAGACCCAGTAATCTGAACCCGATTTTTGCCGGAACCGTGACCGGAATTCCGTTTACTCTTTTTTTGCATAAATGTTTAGCATATAAAATGTGTGGTTTTATATACATATATATTTGTGTCAGTAATACTGTATTCTATCACTGAGGTGGGAAACAAATTGCAAAATTTGGTAATTTAAGTAAAAAATTTTACCTTACGTTAGCCGTATATAATTTCTGAAGGTCAAAATCAAAAAGTTAAGGGTCAAACTTTCAAGAAAGGGTGGTCGATAGGGTCAGCGCCTCACAGTCCATCCATATGCCGAAGCCGTTGATTTTTTCTTAGCAATCACCAATGTCAAATTTAAATGAATGTCATAATGCTTGTTTCACAATTTCATCACTTTTAGTAATAAGTTGCACTTAGAAATGGTGAACGTCGTTTGACTAATTGTTTCTCTTAACAGGAGATGAAACAACGGATGACACATGGTGGGGCAGTTTTGGAAGAGGAAGATGATGAGGATGTGTCGAAACATCAAGCTGGCATTGTAACGGCGTCGAGCAGCGTATCAGAAGAAAATGTCAGCTCTACTACTTCCGATAATGCTCGGGTGACGCGTGCTGTGTCGGGAGCTGCTGCTGCTTCACGTGGTATATCGGCTAACAGCGGTAATTCGCTGTCGACTTTACAAATGTGTAAGCGCAGTGTGCAAGACGCCGATAGCAGCAGTGGGATTGAATCGTCGTCACCTAGTAGTGGTAGCAAAACAATTCATGGTAGCAGGAAGCCAACACGGTCTAATACTGCTCGAAATATTGGTAACAAGCCTAATGAACTTCAGCATCTTAGTATGACTGTGCTTCCAGATTCCGATATTGCAGTGAAAAGTTCTCCTCGCGGGTTTGCTCGTGGATCCCCAACACGGGGTGGTTCGTTAGTGTCAACGAAACCGGTGCCACAAGCGAAGCCTGCGCCAACCACACCAAGCTCATCAGTTACAAAGTCTACGAAAACGTCTAGCAGCCATGTGCCTAACAGATCTCACTCGAGTTCAAACAAGGTAATGATAATAACTACTGATGTACCGAAATCGGTAGATTATCGGTGTTGGCACAATCGGTAGTCGTCCGATTGTTATTTAGTGACAGAGCCGATTAAGTTCAATAATCAGCCGATTAAAAGGCGGTTTGCTTGTGGCTTTTGAAGTTTCGCTGTTCTTTTCTAATAACAAAGCTGTCTTTGGGATGTTATTTTGTCCGAAATTTTCACACCGACTAACTGTGTTTGTCACTGGCACGAGAAGACGTATAATTAGGAACTGTAAAAGTATCACAGTGAAGTTCATCTGTACGCGGAAAGGAGTAGTATTAGTGCAAAAAAGGCATAGATTGCAAACATCGAATTTCCACAGTAATTCTCAAAGTAGTCTAATCGTTTCTGGCAGTTATAGGCGGTGATAGTAGTTATATATTTTAAAAGTACTTGTATAAATTTTAGCGCAAAAGTAATAAACGGAAAGCCGAAGTAGTTTCACCGGATCCGGATACCGACGACGACCTTGTATCGAACACACATCAGCCTAAACCGCACGGACGTCGTGAAAGCTCTCGTCCTGTAAAAAAACCTGCTAGAGACTTCTACGCAGATTCACATGTAAGTGTATTTAAGTTGAACGTTGTATTGTTACTAGGGACTTGTCTCATGGCCAAGACTGAATTCTGAGTGAATATAAAAGTTAGAAAAATACATTTTGTTATAGTCGAAAATCCAAAACAAAACTCAAATAAGTAGAGCACAACATATAGATATATAGCTTTGTTATCTGAATGAAATGAGCCCAAGCGCGGTTGAACCGATCTAGTCGTTAAGGACATATGGCCAATTTTGTGTTTTCGGGGTCAGAAGGGCCCATTTACAACCCATCTTAACCAACCCTGCTCGACATGTGAGATCTATAGCAACGCAGCGTATATAGCTGTATAGAGTTTTGCTTTCTGAACAAAATGAGCCCAATCTTAGCTGAATCGCTTGAGTGATTGAGGAGATATGGTCAATTTGGTGTTTCATGGGTCCCAAGGGCCCATCTACAACTCATCTTAACCCAACCCTGCTCGACAGGTGAGGTCAATAGTGACGCAGCGCAAATAACTATAAAGAGCTTTGCTTTCTCAACAAAATGAGCCCAATCATAGCGGAATCACTCCAGCGGATAAGGACATATGAGCAATTTAGTGGTTTCGGGGGTCCCAAGGGTCCATTTTAAATTCCATTTTGACCCAAGCCTGTAGCGTAGATAACATCTACAACAACAACATCTACATAGATTTATAGTGGTAAACTTTCTGAACAAGATGATCCCAAATGCGGGCAGATCGCAGCGGTGGTTGTCGAGAAATGACTCATAACGTGTTTGGTTGGATCCCTATAGACCCTACGGGCTCCTTTCGGACCCCCTTGTGAGGTGAAAGGAGTTGGAATCGGTTTTTGCGTCTAACTAAAGGGCACAAATAGAGATTACAAGCTTTCGAAAGGTATTACACGACCTGATCTGCCTATAAAAAGTGGAATTATGCATGTCACACGAAAAAATCCACAAACTGACGCTGCCAAATTTCACATTCCTGGCTAGTAAGAATTATTCGCTTCGCTCGTTTCACTCACTCAGAATTCAATTAACAAACAGTTCATTTTGCAACATAAATTTGTAATGAACGACTAAGTTTAATGTAGTGCACGTAAATGTATCGAGTCTGGTTTCATTTCTAAACGGCGAGTCACATTTGAATTGATTTTCATTTCTGCTGTGTGTCGCAATATTCCAATTGAAACTGACTGGTTGATTTAAAATTTTTGTGGCGCTCCCACTGGCTGTTTACAGCTTTGGGTCCGAATATAAAAATTCAGTTGTGGACTTTTGGATGATTTTTAATAATTGAGCGAGCCATTGTGTGGCGTATAAATTGTCGCAATTTCCTATGTAGGTGGACATTTTCATCTTAAAGACGGTGCTCTGTGAAATATATATATTGTAATCTAAATGTCCAATATTTAAATTCGAGAAAGAAATTTTTGTAAAAATTTTGTCAAGTTTTTACTGACTACGAAATCGTTGACTCACAATAAATATACAATTATAATGCGCATTATCTAGTGAAACCATACTGACTGACTGCGATTTTAGATATTTTAGTGCTTATTTTTGCATCGCAGAGAGACACGCCAAGTTTCATTCGTGCAGAAAAGTAACTGGAGGAACTGGAATAAAGCCAAAAACGCCTAGAGCGCTGAACATTGGGGCACCCAAGGCTCATCCGTCTGCTCTTATTCTGTGAAAAAGGCAGGCCTTTGCTTCACCTCCAATTTGGAGAACATAGGATGTAAATTGTTATTGCAATGGCAATTCTGTGCCGCTATGCGAGGTTAACCTGCCTCTCTGTTGTTCACAGGTTAACCTGAATTATTTCACAGGTTAATCGAAGATAATCTTAGTTTAGTTTCCGACTCGATACTGTTCCTTATCTAGTCATGGCTTTGACACGCCTTTTTTGTTTCTAACAAGCAGGCTGTACCAACATCCTGTGTTTAGAATTCTTTTTTATAAGGAATTTTATAGTTGCTTTTGTATCGCATGCGAATATGTCTATCAATAGTTAATATCGCCGTCTACTGTTACATTACAGGTACGACGTCAGCATTTTCTCTCATATTTGGGCAAGGTGTCATCTTCATTGTGACTCCTAATCATATGAGAGATAGATTGAAAAAATAACCTTGGTTTAATCTCAGACTCGAGACTATGCGTGATCTGATTCATGGCTTTGGTACATCGGTTTTGTTTTTGCCAACCATGGTGTAACAACTACCGACGATTAAGCTTCTCAAAAAATGCACATTAGGGATGGGCAGCAATATCCGGGTACGATTTCGTATCCGGATATTCAGATAATTCGGATATATTAACACTGCGTCCGCTAGCCAGTTGCGAAATTTTGCTTCGAGAGAAACCTTTGTTTGAAGGTATCTAGGAGACATTGTTTCAGATATGTTTCTGGGATTTGGGGAATGGTTTTGGTATCGGTTCTACATAATGTGGCTTTACGCGACAATTTTAGTGGTTTTTTATTTTAGCCGTCGCCATGGCCCAAACTGATCAATTTCGAAGATACAGCGATAATTGAAACCGAGCGAACGGTGTTTGCACTGAGGGTACTTGGGGAAAATTTCTTTGTCTGTTTCTGTCATTCATGACTCATCTTCGGGTGGATGGATTGTTAAATTGTTTTTATTCGATAGCAAAAGTGATGAGGATGTGCTCTTTAGTTGAACGCAAACGCCAGCACCCCATGTTCTGGGATAAAATGACAAAAACATGTTTTAAGAATTCTTTGCAAACTTTGGCTATACGGGTGGCAGTCATATCTCGCGACACAGGCTTTGAAACTGAGACCGCCGTACAGAGTCAGCTCATCGAGATCTACAAAATTGCTGGCCGCAACTTTTTTACATCCACAGTGCCTTCATTTCGTCTTTTTATCTGTTTTACTATATATAAACTTCGAACAACAGGTTCCTGTTTAAAAGGACGGTTCCGGTTATTTCCTCATAAAATTATGCGTGGATAACCATATAGTAGCTTGCTGTATTATATACCTGTAAGTGTATTTGTTACGTTTCAGCATTCACCTCATAGACCAAAAGTCAAAGCAAAACAAACCGAACAAATGAAATATTGTTTGACTATTCTGAAAGAACTGCTGAGCAAGCGTCATCAGGTGAAATTTTATGATAAATGATTTTTTTCTAAGTTGGTATATAACGCCATCACACATAGATGTGAAAATGAGTGCTCCTGTTTCGGAAAACGAGCGTAGCGTACTGTATTTCCTCAAATAGCGTTTCACTGTGTACAAATTCTTTGACTTTTTATGTCAAGCATAACTCATACCTAGGTCAATAATTTCCATGACTTGTTGAGCGAAACATAGCGTTTTAGTTTTCGTCAGAAGTTGTAAAAACCGGCACCGTCCGTCCGTCGAACTGCTTAATAACTATTGGGCCGGTTTTGAAATCTTATTTGTCAGAGCGTACTGTTGTGTGTTGCAGGGGTGAAAACCTTTAAATTCCGTCTGTATATGTGTGATACTACATAACTCGAGAACGACACCGATTTTCATGATCTTGGGCTCATTCGAACCGGCATAATCGATTTACCATGCACATCTCCGAGCGTTTTTGATTTGATGTGTGGTTCTGGGGTCATCGGTCAAAACGCACCATTTTAGTACCCTTCCTTTTAGGTTATTATTATCTTAACCTTCATATTTTTTCTGTGGTTTGTTTTATTTCATATTAAAATGATAAATGCTGATGCCCCTTTTTTGTTTTTCGATTAAAGCTCCAGTTCTGGAGTTGTGGGGTTTGAGGTGCGTAGGTATGGCGCCCCCATGGTTCCTCGACATAACTTACATCAATTATCTAAAACGTAACACATAAATTTATTAAGTATTTAGTTGAAATACATGTATACATAAATCGTATATAAAATACTTTGCCTATTGTTCCCCCACTTGTTGTAATTTATTGCATTTATAGTCTTATTCTACGCATAACCTAGTTAGCTTTGTGTTTATGCTGCTGCAATTAATTTTTTACACAGACTCGCACAAAGCCGGCATGAATTGGAATAATGCATCTATATACTTGCATATTGGCCCTAAATGCGCAATAAACGGGTATATCTGCTTAACTAAGCAAAGTGGCTGATATTGCCGTCATATCGTAAGTGGATGCTCAGTATAGCTGTGTACGTATCGCTAAATTAAATATTCGGTGCTGTTTGGACTGGGGGCAAAATCAGCAAATGGTCGCGCGCCGCAATTTCATTTTTTTCTGTTTTTACCCAATGGTCCGTCCCACCTGTGAAACGTCACCTGAAAATTTTTTTTTGCAAAATAGACAGGACGCACCTAGATAGATCCAGCATTATAGGAGAAACTTAATGGATGGTACCGTTCATATGGATATATTGGCCTCCCTCTGAAGTTATCCGCAAGAACAGTTAACCGCTTCGGAAGTAACCCTTTGAGAACGCTCGATTGATGATTTATTTTCCATTTTTTATATTTTACAGCATAATATTAAGCTATGGCAGCACGTGGCAGACCTCAAAATACTACATTTAACATTTCGCCCTTTATACTATACTTCCTGAACCTGATATTAACAATTTGCGCATGACCTATAACCAAATGGTGCATAGAACAAGTACATATGAAGATACTATTGTTCTGCTTGCCCAATGGATACTTATCGCTAACAACCAACAATGTACATGTGGCAACGCGATGTATTTGGCTGCGCGTAATGATCTCGCGCGCCTTGACAAGTACGAATGTCGCTGTAAAATTGCTGAGCCAAATTATCTATTCGAAGAGGCTAATTTTTTGCCGGTCACCGGATCACATTGGAAACGACACTTGTGATCATTTTAGGCTACATCAACAACTTGCCGTCAAACTTCAGTCGCTTGCAAACAGGGGTCGCCACAAATACCATTACGAACTGGTACAACTACTGTAGGGATGTCGCTGTGGCTTACGACCGTGCTCATCTGGCCTGTCCACAGTGGGGGAGGACCCCTACTTTCCAAATCCCCCCATGTTCGTGAGATTTTCCCCCATGTCCGTCCCCCCCACTCGGCCGAAACCCCCATGTTCAACTAATTCCAAAAATTTTTTATGTCTGAAAATTTATGTTCTTTGTTTGCAAATTGTTTTTTAAACATTAATTACCACTATTTATAATGCTAAAATATTGTTTTTAGCTTGAAAGTACGTTCACAGTAGTAAAAATGCATGAAAATATGAAAATATTTTGTATTTTTAAGCAAAATTTATCCTCCCCACTTTGAAATTTCCCCCGAGAATGAACATGGGGCCCAACGAAGTCCCCCCCACTTTTCGGAGGGCTGTGGACAGGCCAGATCATTGGCAAAACAGCATGTTGGGCGGCCTCGGTATCGACGTAGAAGTTGACGTGTCGAAGTTTTTTCGACAAAAATACAACCGCGGCATGCCACGTCGTCAGCATGGTTGGGTAATGGGCATGATTGAACGACAAACGGGCAAGTGTCTACTTTTCCACGTCCCCAATTGCACCATCAACAAAATCATGCCTCTAATATTTCAACACATCCGACCGGGAACCCACATCATCACCGACAGCTTCCAGACCTACATCCAAGGACTGCGCCGCCTACCTAGCCCCCAGCAATATACTCACGCCACGGTCAATCACCATAACCGCCAATTCCTTAATCCCGACGCCATACGCAAAACATTGATGGTGAATGGGGAAATTTGAGAACCTTCATTCAGCGACGCCAAGGTGTTCTTCATAGCCTATTTCAGCGAACCCTCATTGAAATTCAATGGCGACGACAATTCGCTGAAAATATTGTCGGTGCACTCATTGCCCAAATCGGAAACATGTATCGCGTTTAGAGGTTAGTTCCAATGTCTGTTATACGTTTTCTTATAGAGTTCTAGATTAAGCCTAACAAAATAAGCCTTAGCATAAGCCTAAGCCTTAGACTAAGCCGCTGCGCTAGCTAACTGCCAGGGTTTTGGGTGCGCAGTACTTGGTGCTTTCTCGCCTGCGTTTACCGTTGCAGTATTTCCGGATACCCTAACCTAAGCTTCAAGCTTACCCTGAAACTGAGCCCAGTCTAAACCTAATTTCCAAACATCAAAATATCCATTTTTCGCTTGCATTCCCGATATCGGGAGCCATATCTTCGTGTGACGGACAGTAATCGTCACACCCCATGCATCGCCCTATAGCTCATTGCATTTTCTATATCATATCCATATTTGAGCCCAATCGGTCAATCCAATCCAAAGTTACGTCCAAAAAGGTCAAAAAAACCAAAATCCATATTTCTAAAAAAACCCGACCCCTGAAATTGGGCCCCTCCCCTGAACCCCCTTCAAGAGCTAGAGCACTGAAACATTTTCCATTAGAAAGAGCAGGAAAAACACCTCCATGGGTTAGGGGGGTGACGATCTTAAGCGGAGCTTTAGGAAAAATATTTGCCAAAAACCTCTATACCCCAAAAAATCCAAATAAAAGAACAATAATTTAGCATCATCAGGAGGTTATACCTGAAAAGGGGCGACCCGGATCTCGAAGAGATCTCTTTTGGGGGTAAGAGATGATTGGGGGTCCAGAGACTATGGGGGCTGTACTGAAAAGATGGTTGGCCCCTTCTCTGATTTTTCTCTCTCAGCCCAATCAGGGATAAATATTCAACTTTCAGAATTCACCACCTTGGCGATAAGACACGTAATTTAAATATTCTCATGTAATACCCCATTCCAAGATTTTAGCAAAGACGCCATCTTAATTTTCACCACATGAGCACCGGAAACTCTCTATGCAAATTAATTTATTACTCTTCATTTACCTGATTTTTGAGCATACTAGTCCGTCGACATACGCCATTACTTTGAGCGTTGCTGTTGTTATTTTTCTATGACGAATAACTGCGTGTGATTGTTGCTTAGGATGCCCGTTTTATATACGTCAGTCCTACCTATCGGCCTTGCGCTCACCCTTTCTCATCAAAAGTTAGATCTACGGCTTGATTCCACAATCAAACCAACTGTATTTAAGTCAGGGTCCTTTCGGCCTCTCCCTCTGGGATCTGCAACATGAGCCGACTTGTCACAACTCATAAAAATTTGTAGACCTGGAATTTCTACTATTCCTATTTTTGGACAATGTCCTACAGTCTATGCTAAATTTTTGTGATTTATGATCTTTACCTGATTTAGGTATTTAAGCTCAATTTATTGGCACAAATTTGCTAGTTCACTACCTTTAAGCAATCTTTACCCATACCCCGCATCTCTGGCTTCCATTTGGCAGCCTTTGCACTATATTGCTTTCTGGGACTCCTACGATCCAACACATTTTCGTGATGATTGCCGCTTTTGGTCAAACCTAGCTGTTTACACTTGCTTTTTTCAAACTTAGTTAAATTGGGGGCACTATTTTGACTACCTATGGGCATTTCTATACCCCTAAAATGGTATTTATACTTGGTTTTCGGTCCAAAACTTCTGGGTTGTGGCCGTTAAGGTAATTTTTAACCATATATATTCCGTTTCTCTCTCGTCCGGATGGGCTCCGATGGCGTCTGGCGTCCGAGTTCAGATATCAGTCTGGCACCACATCTGGACTCCAGGATTGTTGAGGTACCTCAAATTACCACTCATTGGCCAAACTTAGGTACTTAAACTCGGTTTTTTGTCCAGACTTGCTAGTTGGTGGCTATTGAGTTAATTTTGAGCCATATCCGCCTCTCTAACATGCAGTTGGGTTCCGATGGCTACCCGGCACCCCCATGGGATTCCCAGGATATTTGAAATACCTCGCTCCGTTTCTCCTCTCTGCCAGTTACTAGTCAATATTTTAGGGAATAAAAGGCATTGTTATGAGTGAAAAAGTATAACTCAGGTGTTTCTTTTTACACTGCCCATGCAGAGAAATTATTCACAACTTGTTCGAATAAACGATGTAAAGTGTCCGATGATGAACATTTTGTTTGAAACGCGAAAACATGTAAATTAACCGTTGCACTCTAATTTTTTACTGAGGACGCTTGTTAAACCAGCAGTACTCAGAATGGCCATCGGAATTTGTGAATGTTCATGTGTCTTTTCGCCGCACATACGTCTTCTCACCACTCGTGAGGACCACCGGAATCAACTTTGCTCCGTCGTCATGGAAAGCTTTATCCATTTTGGGATTGATTCCGTCATTCCTATGTTCATGCATGCTGTATACTGCATGCTTTGAATTTTTTCCATCGCCCAGCATTCTGGGTAGTTTGTAATTTTCATTTTGGTCTTGTTAATTATCTGTGTTCGCAGCTCTAAGTATAATCGGTACTTTCAGTTACAGCGTGTCGAAATTATACCACAATCCATCGAATTTGTTTGACAAATATTTAAAGAAGGTTGTAATATGGAATTTGTGCACCTCCATCTACTTTGTTATCAAGCCGCAAAGTACTCATATTTATTGGTGCAAATATTAATACGGTGCTCCAATCAGCACTGTAAACAGCTAGAGTTGTTTTTGCTGGTTTCCCGATAATTGATCTAGCTTGTGGATAATTGAATTCTGAGTGAGTGAAGCGAGCGAAGCTAAGAATTCTTACTAGGCAGGAGTGTGAAATTTAGCAGCGTATCTTTGTGGGTTTTTTCGTGTGACATGCATAACTCAACTTCTTGTAGGCATATCAGGAAGTGCGATACCTTTCGAAAGCTTGAAATCTTTATTTGTGCCTTTTAGTTAGACGCAAAAACCGATTCCAAGTCCTTCCTCCTCAAAAGGGGGCCCAGGTAGGGTCCCTAGGGATCCCACCAAAATATGAGTCGTATCTCGACAACCACCGGTGGGATTTGGGCTCACTTTGTTCAGAAACTTTAGCTCTATAAAGCTATGTAGATATTGTTGTTACCGAGATCACCTAGGCTCCAGGCTTGGGTCAAAATGAGTCTTAAAATGGACCCTTGGGACCCCCGAAAACACTAAATTGGTTATATCTCTTTAGCCGCTGGAGCGATTCGGCTAAAATTGGGCTCGTTTTGTTCAGAAAGCAAAACTCTACATATACGCAAGGTGCGCTATTGACCTCACCTATCGAGCAGTGTAACGTTAAGACGGTTTTTAAGGGGCCCTTGGGACCCCGAAAACACCAAATTGGCAATATCTCCTCAAAGACTAGATCGATTCAACCGCGTTTGGGCTCATTTCGTTCAGAGAACAAAGCTATATATTGCTATATGTAGTGCTCGGCTATTTGAGTTTTGTTTTGGGTCTTCGACTTTACGAAATTTGAGTATTTTCCTAACTTTTATATACACTCAGAATTCACTTTCTTTGCCATGAGGCAAGTCCCAAATTATTGTAACTGACTTTTAGAGCTGCTGTTGGCCGTTCTATCATCCAGTGGACGTGAAAGGATTAAAGCTACACGACTATACGTCAATTATCAAGCACCCAATGGATCTCAATACCATTAAAGTATGTCATGGGTCTTTGTTTTGCAGTACTTATTGATCCACAAGTCAATGTGTAAATTTTAACAAGACGGAGTAACGGTTAGAATGCAATGATGATTTCTTCTTCTTCACTTTGAACTAATTTGGAGGCAAGGGAATCTATGGCGCTTCCTCTTCGCTCCAATGCAGTTATCTGCGTTCCTGAGCATTCTAATGTTTTCTATCACAGTTGTTTTTAAGTACTTGAGCTACCGCTGTAGTGTAAATAATCACGATAGCAGCTTACCATTTGCAGCTGCATAGAGGATGGATTGCTCTACAAAATTAAACCACGCACACAATTATACTTTGCGTGATTGTGAAGGAATTATGGCTTCTCTGAGAGAAACCACCAACTCACGGTTGTAGGGGCTTGCCGAATGACGTTTTAGAAAGCAGTTTTGGGTCTAATTATCCAGTAAAAATTTACATGGAGATTTTGGCATCAATCGATAGGTCTTGTGGAAAGGAATTGAACGATGGCTGAGATACCGCAAAACCGTCGATCTCAGAAATTAGTCAATTATTTTTAATTATTTTCGTCTTTTCATCAAGCACTAAAGTGTCAACGATATTGCCTGATGGTTTTAAATTTGGCACCACTCGACGAGGCTCGAGACATCTTGACAGATGTAGTATCCTGACTCGGTCTGGAGCAAAGCAACGAACTCTTGGTTCCACGGGCTTCCCGAATGAAGTTTTAGAAAGCGGTTTTGGGCCTAATTATCCAGTAAATGTGTTTACACTACAGAATTTGTTGTCAATTGATAGGTCTTGTGGCAAGGAATCGAACAGTGCCTGAGATACAGCAAAACCGTCGATCTCAGAAATTAGTCATTTAATTATTTTTCGTCTTTCCATCAAGCACTGAAGTGTCAACGATATTGTGTGATGGTGTTAAATTTGGTACCACTCGACGACGCTCAAGTCAACTTGACAGATCTAAGATATTTTGACTCGTTCTGAAGTTACGGTCAAATCTGGTTTGTTTTTCTTAAAAATTCGGGATGTAGAATTTTTGGAGGTGCACTAAATTTTTTTTGCTTGAACACAAATCTTTAGCAAACAAAATATTTTGCTTGCTGTGTGGGTACAATGGAACAATTGATCATTAAAATGGCGATCTAGTCTCATATTGAATATGACATTACGCCTCTTTTGGCGCTGTGGACCGATTTTGGTCAGCTTTTCACGACCGTTGAGTGAAAATTAACTTGTGAACCAGAAAAAATTCACAAGTCCGATACGAGAAGTGTATTTGTCCGAAGAATACGTTGAAAATTTGATTGAGCTATCTTGAAAATTGATGGAGTACATACCTTTTGAAAATGGTATCTTAGGTATCTTGGATAATTCCCTAAAAATTCTTAGAGCCGGAAATTCTAATTTTCTTACTTTTGGACAAACTCTTACAGTCCTAACTAAATTTTTGTAATTTAAGGTCTTGGCCCGATGTAGGTATTTGTAGTGAGGTCCACCGTCAGGACCGACTTAAAAATTTGCCGGTCCGAACCGCTGCACCGATCCAGACCGTTAAAATTTTTCGCATTTTACCAGAAATTTTTCCAATTTCATATTTGATACTCGGAGCTTCTGCGAAATTCCTTAGCATATCTTACAATAACATTTATATAATCATTATGTGAGTTAAAAATGAGCCGCAAAAGGTTTGGTACACTGTTGGATAAAAAATTCGATGTTTGTTAGGTGAAATTAGAGTTTTGACTTAGTCGGCCCGGGCCATGGACTGGACCGAAAAATTTGCTTAGGTCACTGTGTTTAGACCCAATTTTTTGGTCCGAACTTACTAGTAACCTTTAAGCGAACCTTTAGGCGACCTTTAAGCTAACCTATCTCCAGCCTCTCTGACATTAAGAGTGCTTCTGGCACACCCTCGGGAGCCTTCAGGATATTTGGAATACCTCTAACAGCCACTTTTTGGGCAAATTTAGGTATTTAGATCCTGCTTTTTTATCCAAACTTGCCTTTAAGTTTAGTTTTACCAATATTCCGCCTCTCTGGCTTCCAGTTGAGCTCCGGGTGCTGTCTGGACTTCAAACTTCCACGTTTGGCCAAATATATTATTTAAACCCGGTTTTTGGTCAAAATTTGCTAGTTAGCGGCCTTTGAATTACTTTTAAGCCTTTAAGCTTAGTCAAATTGGCACTTTATGGATTTTATAAAAACGAGTTGTTCCGGAATCGCGTGCTGTTGGATATTCAAGAAAAATTGCAAAAGCAAGTTAGATAAGTTTGTTTGTTCACTCTTTATAAGTTTGTTATAAACTGACCACATTCTTTTTAGCCATAACAGTGCCCTTTGTTGCATCACTCACTAAAATACTGAGAACAAGGAGGGCATCGAACCCCTGTGAAATATTTTTTACAATATTCTCTGATGTGATTTTCCAGTTTCACTAAAAAAATAAAACAGCAATCGCAGTAAATTGTAAACAGTCGCTATTGCTCATCACTAAAGCAATGCGACAGTTTTATATCCAATATACTGACATTGTAGATCGAAAATTACTTTATTTATCGTATATGCTGGGTGGCCGCAGCGCCATAAAACGCCGAAGCCCCCAAAACAACCAAGTACACCACGAAAATTGTACCAACGTATCAGCGGCCACCCTGTATATACAGTTAAAGTCAAGTATAATATCTGTTTTTTGAAAATTTCAGAAAAAGCTGGAAAGTCGGGACTATTTTAGTCCGGAAGATTTTCGGTCAGACGTAGAGCTTATTGTCGAAAACAGTAGTAAATACAACGGCCGTGAGCACGAAGTGACAAAGATGGGTCGTGAAATGTTGGTAAGTGTTGTAGTTTTATTTCTTCTCCACGAGTGCGGAAAAACATTGCAAAACGTACATTTAGCACTGAAATGTTTTTATAAAAATTCAGAAGGAACTCCGAAATGTGACGAGGAATTTTTCTGGGCTGAAAGTTGGGTCCTGCGTTCCTCCCCCATAATTTGAAGAATCTAAGTTTGTTACATTGTCCGAAATTACACAATATTAAGCTGCTTTCTAAACCACAATTTACTAATTCGTTTAACTCGGCTAATTGTCCCGGTTCCGCCTGCTTATCGAGCATAGCTTGTATCTCGCAAACGAAGGTGATACGGCGCGAGCGTAGTTTCATCTATAGCTGTAATTATGTGTAATCATCTGTAACGGACTGTGTTTCATGTACAGGTTGTCCCAGAAGTAAGGCAAACTGAACTGTTATAACTCAACAACCACTTTAAGTAATTTTATGATTATTTGTTATAGTGAGGCATTATACTTAGATATTAACTGTATGAGTAATTCGCAGCATTCTCTTGCTGTCGAAGTTACAGCAGTACTCAGGGGTTTCTTTTTGTTAAAAATGTGTTCTTTTGAACACAATTTCTTATAAATGAACAAATTTAAAAATGACCATATAACAGAACAGAAACATTTAACCCCACCAAAACCGTGGTTCGACACCGAGTTTTGTTTGCAATTATTTATGAATGTAGGATTCACAATGTTCATAATCTATTATTCATATGGATATATATAAAGCAGTTGGCTAGTCCAAACCTCGGAAATTATAGCCGGGGGCCCCCGGCTCATCTATCGGGGGGTGCCGGATTTTGCCGAGGGGCCAATTTTTTCCCGGATTTTGTCGCGTTTCGACGTTTATTTTTCTCAGCAGGGGCTTTGAGCCGGGGGCAGCCGAGAATGCCGCCCCCACGTTGGACTAGCCAGAGAAGTACACCGGACACCTACGTTGTGTATGTATATATAGCTTAATTAATACACCCACATATACGTAATATACCCACATATACCTACGCAATATGTGCTAGATTTGTTACGTATAAGTGCGTATCTAAGCGGTCATAGCTAGCTGTAGCCAGTCAAAAATGCTTAAAAATGCACTCACTTTTATAAATGACCAAATTTTTGAACAGTACAATTTTTGAAAAAACCCTGAGTAAGACTACTCAAAATACAAGAATTCGTCTGAACTTTTTTGCTCGTGACGTTATTATTCATGTTCGCCTGCCTCGAGCAA
This sequence comes from Trileptium ribeirensis, assembly GCA_030248225.1. Taxonomy (NCBI): domain Eukaryota; kingdom Metazoa; phylum Nematoda; class Enoplea; order Enoplida; family Thoracostomopsidae; genus Trileptium; species Trileptium ribeirensis. The sequence continues at coordinate 27,602 of JASANE010001931.1, forward strand.
CAAATGTATTATTGCTGCTACTGGATCAGTATTGACAAAACTGTCGCCCACGCACAGCCAAAGGGGATGAAAATATTGTTATTGTCGTGGACAAACTTGTGTAATCGCCGCGCAAGTCAATTCGTCCTCTGTCTGTGGAAGCTTGGCTGTCTGCTCATCAAGTCATCAAGACGTTAAGTGGAAGCCATTCCGTCTGCAATTAATATATCAATTAAACGAAGATGGTTTTGGCCACCAGGTAGAGTCTGCAAATGAATGGTTGTTGATACTGACGATGATCCGAAATTGGCTGATTGAGTTATTTGGACTGATGAAAAGCTCATACTAGCTCGACGGTTATGCAGATTGACACAATTGCGTTTACTTGGCTAAAGAAAATTCTCATGAAACAATTGAATTTGTACAGGTGGACTAGTGCGACAAATATTTGTTACAACAAAACGGCGCGCTCGATCATTATACCAAATCTGTGCGAGGATGGTACGATTTCAAATTTGCATGATATGTATCAGTCGACGTGGACCTGTTGAGTGAGCTACCCAATCACTTGTCGTGTCCGGATTTCCTTCTACGGAATGTCCTGGAGGAGAAAGTTCACGGAAGGAATCATAGCATTGTAGAACAACTGAAGGAATTCAATGCAGAGGAACTTGGTTTCAACGACGCTGCACTGTTTCCAAAAATTTGCCGATTTGTGCGATTTCCTGTTGAAGAAATAGTCGAGGTTGGAAGGGCTCAGCTGTCGCTGTTATGCTAACGGACTTCGTAAATTTTACGTTTATGTTAATTATATTTGCAGCCGAAATTTTGTGCCTGCATCATTTGTGGTTCAGATGCTTTAAAGCGAAAGTGTTTTTCTTACCTCTGGGACGCCCTATGTATGCCACTCTGAAACTGCTAGAATACATGAAGGTTGGTCTTGTAGGATTTAACGAACACCGCTTATTCGGCATGCTACGAACCCTATAATAGCTTTTCTGAAGATGCAGAAAACAACTCATAAAAGAGAATAAATGACGACCGAATATATTATTTCGTGAAATCGGGTTTACCGACATTCGACTTAAACGTCTTGAAAACCCTGAAGAGTTACGGTACATTCATACATTGCATCGTGTGGTGACCACCACACGATTGCATCTGTCGTACATACCGAAACAAATGGTGTAAACCTAAACTTATAGAAGATAGACTTAACCAACGATTGTGGCCTCCAAAACCGTTGCAAATCAGTGATAATGCATAAAATACTGGGCTCTCCATTCGCTGAAAATTCCGCCAGGGGCTGCCAATTTTGTGAGAGCATATTTCCAAAAGAAAAACGCGTAAACATCGTTTCAGAAGCTCTGCTAAAACGCATCTTGTGGAGAAAAATACTAATGTTAAAGCAATTGTTAATAAAATTTAAGGAGTGGAATCAAAAAATGTTAAGAAATGAACCGGGGGGAAGTCAAAATTTTGCCAGGTTCACGAATGGGGGTTCCTGACAATACCAGGTCCAAAACAGAATTACTCGTGCTGATGTTAAGACTAATAGCTTTGCTTATCGCCACGGTGGTGAATTGTGTGTTTGAATATGTAATTTAGAGAGACGAAGCAGCTATATTGAGTATCATGTTTCAGTGGCGCAGCCACGATTTAGAAAAGGGGGTGGGTCTAGCCCAACTGACATCTTCGAAAGGGGATCCAAGGTGGAGTCTTTTTTATTTCATGTATTCAAAGTAATTAAAATGATCTATAACTACTCGACATACAAATTTTCTGCACCCCGGTTTTTTTCAGGTCACACGAAAAATGATAGTCCTAACAAGAAACGGCTGTAACAAACCTAGCATTACTGCTTATATTTGACTAAGTAAACTGGAGTGCAGTCTGCTGAATTACACATTTTGATTGCTTAAACAATAAATATTCATTAAACAACGATAAAAAATGATGAAAACGTTTGAAAGACGCAAAAACTATAATCATAAAAACCACCAGTTCATTTGGTGACACGGTTTTACCCCCAGATAGGTTTGGAAAAATTCCCCTGGTGAGCTGCGCGAAATTCCCCCATTGTAAGTTGGGGGAAATTCCTCTGGGGCAAGTTGGGATAAATTCCCCCTGGGTAAGTTGGGGGAAATTCGCTCCAAGTATTTCCAGGTCTGGCTTGGCTGACGGTTCTAGGATCAAAGCCCCAGGTATAATTTGGTCCTGTGGAGAGGCCAGTTACGTATGATTATAGGTATTTAGATGATGAATTGTTGCACACCAGACCGACCTACAAATCTTATATAAGTCGGTCGGGTACATTACAGTTTTCATGTGTTTTAGCTCTTATGGTGTCATTTTAAAATCCCTTTTCACCCAAATCCCACTTTCAAAAACAGCAGCGTAACCAAGAGTTACAATTATATACTTATGTTAGAGGCTTATTTGCCCACCCAACTGAGCCCAATGGAGTCACAATAGACGTGATTTTCGGGACCCGCCCAGTCTTTCGGTCCGCTTTATTGGGGTGTTGAGGAAGTTGTTGGAATCGGGATTTGTGCCTCACTAAAGGTCAAAAATAGATTCAAATGTGCTATCGGGCGAACTAATTCTCCCAACCAAGGGTGAGTTTTGCGTGTCACTTGAAATCACAATAAGGGACATTGTCAAGTTTCACCACTATACGGCTAGTAAGAATTCTTTGTTTTTCTCATTTCTCTTACTACAGTCAGAATTTAGTAACCGAACCATCGTGTTTAGCGTACCGAAAAAACCAATATTTTGTCATTTTTGATTACCCTGCACCCAATACACAACCAAACAAACAAAGACAGATTATTTGGGAAATCGGGTCGGTCGGCCGTACACCCCATGAAAACACTTAAAGGTTATAGGTCAAGTATACCTCAATAATTACAAAACACATCGCATTCAGCGTGCATGATTACCTAAGATATAATCGTTTGAAGACATATTCGAGACCGCCTACACAAAAAGTAATCTTGGAAAAAACTGTAGATCTCGATGAGGAATAGCAGATTCCGGAAGGGTCACAGTGATTGCCAGATTTTGTTGCCAAACAATTCTTAAAAAATCAGTCTGACGATTTTGCACCAGAAGATGGGGTCGAAGCTATAAACGTTCAAATAAAGATCGTCACCACTTTTGCTCTTCGAACAAAGTTTTTTATCGAAATACGTCCGAAAATGAGTTGAGAGTTGTGACAACTGCAAGAAATTTTCACTATTTTGTCTCTGGCGCCCGCAGTGGAAACTTTGCTCGCTCTGTTTCAATTAATTAAAGCACTGATGATGCAGATGTCGGCTTTTTAATTAGTGTTGTTGCAAGTCACTCAGAGCTTTCCATCCTCAATTTTGTCCTGCAATACTCCCACTGCGTTTCGTGTTTTCTCATACTGTTTCAAGAACAACCATCGGAACTAAAGTGGGGGACTCCCGGGTCGAGCTGGATGCGTTTAATTCGGTTCCATTTGCTTAACTGTATCAATTAAAAATTCAAAATGCCCGTCATGAACATACTGGCTTTCTCAAAATGCCTTGAAAATCCAATGGGGAATAGAACTGGAGGCTCCAGCTCGAATTTGGGGTACCGGCGGCGGCAAATTCGATTTCCCCAGTTCAAACGGGGGACGGCGGACAGCATTGCTTTAAATAGCTGATTCTCAGTAATTATACAGTGATAATGCACATTATATAGTGAAACATCAACTGACAGAATTTTGATGTTGCAAAAATATAGCATTATTTAGTTTCGTAAGGAACAATTGGGATATTTTTGCCTCGCGAAAAATAATTGGCCTTTTTTGGTAGAGCAGGAAAGCGTAAAAGTTTTAGGTAAGAAAAACATACCGGGGAGCATGTCGAAATATATATCTGTGGAATACCATAATAGAACTTAAAAACTTGAAAAGTGTCGTGGTAGCTGACTTCTATTATAAAAGTTGATGGTTTCAGTACGTTTGCATTATGGTCCGTCGTTTTGATGAATCTTTGCATTCTCATAGAGTGGCTTTTCAGCTATTTGTAAAACTGATGGGTCAAGCTGACTTGACAGAGCGAGGAACGCAATATAAACCTACGTTAGCTTTGGTGGTCTGAATGTACCTATAGAGTTCTGGCAGTTAGCTTTTGTGTCTTTAACATAATGTGTATTATTTTCTTTCAGACGATATTCGAAAAGCTTTATGCACAGATGCCTGAAGAGTCGATGGCCATGTCTCGATCACCTAGTCCAAGTAATATCATGTTCTCTGCGTAATAAGGTCAACGAATGCCAGGGTTATTTTAGAGGGGGAAGGGGGGGGCGACCCCAAGGATCGGCTCCCACCCCCACCCCCTCCCGGCGAGCTCCCCCCTTGAGACACCGGCCCCCTACTTTTTCGCAAAAACGACCCCTTAAAATTTACGTTTTTTTCAAAAAATTGACCCCTTAAGGGGTCACTAGAAAATTTAAAAATGGCTGAAAAAATTGTTAAATTGTAAAAACGGTAATATTTCGATTTTGAAAACCTGTATAACGTAAGTCTGAAATACGTAACAATATATACACGCATATCGTAGGCTAAACGATCAATTATTTTGGTCACCAAACCTAAAATATGCATGTATATATAAATATTATGGCCAAAACTGAAAAAACCAGCGCCACAGAGGTATGTTGGGACACCTGAAAGAAAAAATATATTGTATTAATTTTTATAAAATTACTGACTCCTTACGGGGTCATGCCCTAGTTTCCGAAATGACCCCTTGCTACTGACCCCTTAGGGGTCAGTAAATTTTTCCGTTTACTGACCCCTATCTGGGAGGGCCTAAAATAACCCCTCGAATGTAGCATAAATATTAAATTTGATGGTTTTTTGCTAAGCGGTTCTTTACATGGTTGGTTGTTTGCACATTACTACGTTATGAAACATTACAGAGATGTCCCCGAAATTCCAACTACCATGAATATTACTGTTATACCATATGAAAGGCCAAAAAGGTGAATGGCAGGGAGTAACCGGAATTCCGGTTCCGGCGAAAATCGTGTTCCGGTTGCGGTTCCGGCAAAGAGCAAAAACCATACCGGATCCGGAATTCCGGTTTAAAATTTTGTTTGAAATTTTCCACGTTTTTTGCTTCATCCTGTAATCCAAACATATGTAATATATTATACAATGATCAAGCCCCAATACAACCAAGCAAAAGAAAAGATTAACTAACCAATTTGCCGTGTGAAACGTAAGTAGGGCACATATTTTGAGAAGGAATTTTTCATAATAACCTGCAGGATTTTGTTAAATCAAAGCCAGGTCGATGCTTGTAGCAGCTATTTTACACATCCAGAAGTCTGTGGGATACGTTTGAATTAAACCGGTCCAACTTGGTAACAGAGTATGGTTTACGCAGAAGTACTTAGGGTATGCTTGGCTAACATAAATTACGTCAAACACCCGCCAGTGCGGTTGTAAACTTGGTAAATCAGTCTAAATTGAAGTAAACTAACGTTATCTGCAACGCAGCTAGAAACTGCTTTCTTGGCAATGAACTGTATTTATTGAAACTGTGCGAGCAGCATCACAGTGTGTCTCATTTACAGCATTCTGATTAGAATGTTATCATTATGATCTAACTGACGGCCACTGTTTGTCCAACGCTAGTCTAAACAGTGTCTCTCACCACTGATCAGAAAATTACCTTCTATCATTTTCTCTTAGAATCATATAAACCAATAATTTTAAGTTTCATACAGAAGAACATGCAACAAACGTATGTGTAGTAAAGGGAGGCGACTGGAGACAGAGCGAAAGTGTGTATTCTACGCTCCAAGCTTTGTAAGCACATTCGATTTGACGCATTATACGCAATGGTGTATAGTGGAAGATATTTTTTGCTCTGAATGTCCAAAAACCGACATATTTGATCAATAAATAAACATTATTAGCTTCCTCAGTCTCTTTAAAGTTTCAGAAAGGCAATAATACCATCGCAATACATTAAGTTTAATGTAAAAGTATTTTTTAATGCATTTTAAATCCACTATACCTTCATTTCTTCCATCATCTGTTTTACTATATATAAATTTCGAAGACCAGGTTCCGGTCCCGGATCCGGTTGCTGGTTCCGGTTCCGGTAAATTTCGGTTCCGGTTATTCCCTGGTGAATGGAGATACTGTAGCCCTGAGATATAATAAGAAAAGTCATGATACATTAATTGCCATTATGAGGAATGCAAATTCATTTGGACAGTTGCCGTCGAGCTTTGTATATTACATGGCCAAAAGTGGTAAATACACAACACGAGGTGTTATATTTTTGTGGCAAACAATGGGTTATCCATTTTCATGGAGTAACCGGAATTCCAGTTTTGCGAAAATAGTGTTCATGATACTGTTACGCCAAAAGACAATAACCATACCGGATTTATGCGAAAAGACCATAACCAATTCCCATTTACAAATTTTATTTAAGAGATTCTACATTTTTGCTCTACTTGTGGTTCAGTTACATTTCTTATAGCCTAATGATGTCCGCGGACGATCCCGGAGTGCTGTCCTGAACGACTTTAAAATTTGTCGATTCGGACCGTTGTACCGATAGAGACCGTTGAAATTTTTCTTGCTGCAGAATCTCGAAATTTTTTTCCAAAATTACATTTGGTAGTCAGAGCTGTGGTATTTTTAAACATGTGACGATAACATTGTCCAAACATGAAGAAAGTCAAAAATGCCTCTATAAATAAACCTCAACAAATTTGGTAAACTGTTGGAAAAAATTTGTTTATTAGCTGAAAATAGATTTTTGACTTAGAGGTCAGTCTTTTAGACCCTCATTTAGCGTAATTATGCGGAATAATTATACGTAGTTATCTGGCTAGTCCAAACCTCGGAAATTGTCGCGGGTGTCCTGAGCGGGGGGCGGTTCACCTACCGGGGGGGTGCCGGATTTTGTCGGGGGGCCAATTTTTTTGCCGGATTTTGTCGCGTTTAGACGTTAAATTTTCTCAGAACGGGCTTTGAGCCGGGGGCAGCCGAAAATGCCGGCCCTAGCCCCCCCCCCCCCAGTTTGGACCAGCCAGGTTATACTAAATAAGTGGAGTTGTTAGTCTTCATTTCGTGTTAACTAAACAATGACACTCTGACTTCAAACACACTCAAATAGCTCCGCTTCCACATTGTATAAAGAAATCCCTACTTGACCTTAGGGACAATATGCTGCAGTATACTACTAACGGCTCCATCAATAGCAAGAAGGATCTGAAGGCAGGTCATAAGGCAATTCACACTGCGATGGATACCTCTACACTAGCGGAATACCGAGGTAGCAAGGTATTTAGGCGCCCTCCTCCAGACATCGACAAGTCTGAGTTCGATCTTCCACGATCTACTCGCTACAAATTTCTAAATTTCGAACTGCTACAACATCGTACCTAAACGACATCGATGATTCTATGCCAGATAAATGTCTTGACTGAAAATGGGTCGCATAATACCAAACATCTATTCCAATACCCAGTTAATCGCACAGCGCTGACTGTCGATGACCTGTGGTTACAACCAGTTGAAGTACAACGGATCCAAAGACGAGCTACAACAACAATTAAACAATGTCAAGCATATGCTGGTGGCTGTTGTTTGACCCACTCAAGAGGGCTGTGGATGGTGTATGTTTAAATAATAGAGCTTGCTGAGCTGGATATGCATTATTGCCCTTGTGGGGATTGCCCACAAATATTTAGCCAGGTGGTTCGAACATGAACAGGGTACCACAACAAAGCGATTTTGAGTATTTTATACTGCTCCAAGCTTGTGTAATACACACTGCGTTTACCACTACGCAGTGTAATTTTCATATATCAGTATACATTAAAGTTAAGTACCGCCTATGCAACGGAATCGGAGCTACGTTCTTGACCATGTATCTTTGTTAAATGGGCAGCGTGTTACTACAGTTTGCTTGAGTTATAATACATCTTTACAGGAATCGGTACCTCATGTAATTTTTCAGAACAAGTGAAACCATTAATTTCTGAATTCCAACGACCTGACATGTGACAACCGTATGTCCAATAGCTCTTTCCAAGACAAACTAAGCTAAATCGCACAGTGGCATTATATACACATTCGGCGTGGCTAATTTACGCAAAAACTGGAAAATACAATGGCTATCGAAAAAATAAAGTTTTTTAACATGCTCAGCATCTTCAATGTCACTGAAACGCAATAATACCATTCCCATACAACAGGTTCAGCGTAATGGCTATTTTCAACGCATATAAATTTCACATCACCTTCTCTTTACTTCAATTTTATTTTACGACAGATTTCCGGAGTAATCCGAGTTCCGGTTAAGTTTTAAACTTACGATTCCTGTTGCTGGTTGCGGCTCCCGTTTTTACCTGCATATTTTATAAATCAATTGTTTTAATATAAAAAATTCTCTATTTTTGCTAGTTTAGTGCAGCAAGGTTCGGCCGCTTCTCACTCATACTTGCGAAAAATAGGAACGATTTTGTTTTGTTGCTGAAAATATTTTCATTTTTCATGTACCTTTCGTAGGAATATTTTCAGGCAACAAACTAGCGATTTGGCGTTTCAAACATTGTGTTCAATGTTCAAAATACACATAATGGCATTAAAAATATTTACTATACAGAAAACATGTTTTATCGACATTAATAAATCACGAGTGGAATTTATTTATCCATGACAGGTTTCTTGCGAGTGAGGGACCAACATTGTGGAAAATTTATCGAATATGGGAAATTTTGAGTGTGACCCCGCCTATAACCACGTCCGTTATGCGGAACCTAAAATGTCTGGAAGGGCAAATTTTTCCGCATCCTATTTTAGAGCTAACCCGTCCGGCTGATTTGAAGGGTTTTGTAAAGTCATCTTGGGATTGTTCCTTTATAACAAAATTGTGTTTTAGTGTTTATTAAATGAATTCGTTGACTATTGGTTGTTGCTTTTTCATTCAGCAGGCCGTGCTTTATGTTACTAGCCTGTCTTCAGAGATGTCGCCTGGGCGGTGCTTATTTTCGACAAAAATTATTAAGCGATTATAAATTTTTTTATGGCGTGCTACATAGGTACTTATGACAGTCGTACTATTTTCAGACTTTAATACAGTGTTTGAACATCAAAATAAATGTAATATGTAATGTAATATGAATATTTAAAATGGTTATGATACAGGAAAAAGTGATTGAAACGGAGCTGGCGAATAGAGCGGCGTTGCCAATAAGAACGCTAGGTGAAAATCGGTGATTTTTGTTTGTTTGTCAGTGTTAATTCATTTTCGGGTGGAGGGATTTCGGGAAATTCGGGTTTTGTTGATAGCGAGTGATGTGCCTTTTACTTGAGCGCTAAAAGCTCCGATTCATCTTTCGGGTGAAAACGGTCAGGAACTGGTTGTAATGATCCTTTGCCAAACCTGGCCATGCAGGTACCTGTATGTTGTACCCACACAGACTTAAGCAATCTCATCGAGATCTACTACTTTGCTAAACATCAATTCTTGTGGGACCACTCCCTTTATCGGTGTGTGCGCGAATATGTTTCCTCAACAACCCTTTTTAGAAATATCAATTTTTCGAATTTCAGTATGTTGTTCGTGTTTCCACATAACATGAGTGAATTTATCGTTATGAATCTTGCTTAATTTTAATACGATGGTTTTATAATTCAGTGTCCAACACATTATGTCACACATTTTTCGGGGTTTCAATGTTTTACCATCTAATGAATTCGATTATCAGATTGATTTTTTAATTAGTGTTTATTTCTTTGGTAATATATTTCGCATCAAGAGTGGTCTATATTATAGGTTTAACGATTAGAATCACACATAACTGTACTCCAGTTTTTCAGCGGTTTTCATGGATTTAAATCCGAACCGACAGGTGTTCTTTAACCCTCCCTGACATAACCGTATTATAAAATTCCCAGGGTTCCATATGTATTAAGATTGACTGTACATCAAACAAAGCATAACTACAGGTGTCTAACCATAAAGAGAATCATAGATGGAACCACGCTCGTTCCATTTCATTTTTGCTTGCAAGATATTAGTATAGGGACATTCCCCCAAACATAACCCTAATGTTGACAAGCTAGTTTTGCAGTTGCTAGATGCATAACGGCTCCGCGATTGTTAGATGTAAATTAAGTTGTAAATTTTTGCTGACGATTATCAGAACGCAGTGAAACGTAATGGAGATTGTGTGATGCAGGGGTGAAATCTTAAATTCCGTCTGTGTGTGTTTGATCGGCCATAATTCCAGAACGACCTAACCGATTTTCATGATCTTGGGCGCATTCGAACCGGCATAATCTATTCACCGTGTACATCCCCGAGCGTGTTTTGATTTGGGGTCTGGTTCCGGGGTCAGGGGTCAAAATGTGCGTTAAGTATCCCGGCCGAGACCGAGAATGCGAGCGAACAGAGAACGCCAATTGGGATAAACTTCATAGGCAAACATGTTACGGTTGTACTGACGACCGGATCTACCGTTTACGGGGTTATGACGCCCTCTCGGTTCGGGGTCAGAGGTTAAAATGAAGTTTTTACCCTATTTTAGTACCCTTCACGTATGCAAGGTTATTTTTATCTTAACATTCGAATTTTCTCTGGTTGGTTTTATTGCAGTGTAAAATGACAAATGCCGATGCCTCCTTTTTTGTTTTTCGACTAAGGCTCCGGTTCTAGAGCTATGGGGTTTAAAGTATGGTGCCGCAAAGGTTCCTCAACCCAAAATTCGAAAATTTATTCTGACGTCCTGGAGTGCTGAAAAGCTTCAGTTGGGGTTTTCGGGCATGGGGAACTCATTGCCGGAGTTGTTTTTACTCTGCGGTTCCATGGGAACAGGGGTATGGCGCCGTTATGGTTCATCGATCCCTAATTTTACTGTTCCCGTCCTGAGAGGCTGATAGCTTGCACTTGGGGGTTTGGGGCCTTCGAAACTTATTGCCGGTGTTTGTTTTGTTCTAACTTGTGCGGTATTGTGTGATATCCACATATAGCATATCGACGTAATGCTACCGCGCGCTGATTGCCTGTGCATGCAAAAGGCGTAAGTATACCTATGCATCACTACGTTCTGCAATCTCGATAGACATTTTGATGTCATGTACAAATATCTGTGATGTTGGGTAGTCTGCCGGAGAGAACACACAGTTGGGGAGCTTGAAAAAACTGGTTTCAATTCAATGGATAGACCAGATTAAAGTTACAAAATTCATATGCTGACCTTTTCACAGGACCATAGTTTTACGTAGGGGCTTTGAGCTGCCCCGCTCCAGCCCAACCTGAGAAACTCATGTTACTTGGGGGAAAGCCGTGCCAACCCACAGCCAAATTCGGTCAAATGAGGTTTATATTAGCATTTTTTCGTGTTCATACCTTTACAACAAGTATATCATTGTTTAGCTTCATATCTATCCACTAAAATACGTATATATGTGCTTCATTTCCTTTGGATTTTATCACGAACATTCGAAAAGTACGCAGCAATATTGAGTTCTGTTATAACTTTTTGTGCAGGCGACCATGTTTTGTGTCACCTAAAAATACCTGAGGATGTTGGCAAACCCAAAATACACGAAAATGGTTAAATATCTTCGCAATCGCTCGAGCTAAGTAGGTGTATTTTGGTTTTTAGAGCAATTAATGGTTCATTTTGAAAACTTCATGCTCAATATAGTTGTGTACATTACACAGCTATATTACATATTCAACACTCGTAATTCACCGTGTTGGCGATAAGACCATGCCATTTTCATATGTCGTGTGTTTCAGTGGAACCGAAAACTGTATTTGAAGTGGTCGAAAGTAGTCAGCAACACAACAGCAAACGTCCTACTTCGTCCTCATCGTCATCCAAACAACGAAGTCGGAACCGCGTCAAACAGCATGGCCGCGATGCTTCGGTATCGCCGGGCTCGCAATATAACTTTCATATCGACCAACAGTCTCACTCACCAAAACACGATCAAGGCTTTGTGCCCAACTCCGAGGAAGATATCGATCGACGACTGGAGTATCTTCAGGCAAAGGTTTGTTTTAAGCGAAATATCTAATGAGTACAGCGGCTAAACAGCTAAAAAAGTTCATGTTCCTTCGCTACCGTAAGCATTTTGTTGGATGAGCAGCTCAGTGGTTGGAGTGAAGGCTCGTGAAGCCTGATGTGTGTTCGAATTCCACCCATGGCAACATTTACTAATGTCCTGAACTACCATGTTAACCTCCAAATTACATCCTACCCAACTGACTTCTCTATTCACTATAAACCTTATTCCAATGGACATAAATTGGGGCTCCATTATTCGCAGCCATGTGGCATGGAACGGGGGGCATTACCGGTATCAGCGCGATGTTTCGAAACGCAAAATTTTTCAAAATTCAGTGTTTTCATACTTCCTTATTTTATTGAGCGAAGCGAAGTTTTTTTATTTTCTGTCTGGGATTAAAAAGGTCGATGTCCGTCCGTTCGTTGGTTCGGTCCGTCCGTTCGTTGGTTCGGTCCGTCCGTTCGTTGGTTCGGTCCGACGGATCTCAAGAACCACTAAACCGATTTTAAAAAACTTTTTTTGTTTGAACGCCTATCATGTCAGAGTGTGCGCCTGATATTTGGGATTAAAAAATTTCGAGTGGTTAATTAGTAATTAGCTAATTAATTAAGCTTATGCAGCTAAAATAGAGAATTTTGCAATATTTGTGTTATTTATTGAAATAGAATCGTTTCGATCAAACCATTATAGGTTTTTTTGGGTCGAAGAATTCAAATATAATATTTTTACCAATGATAATGCCCTATGCAATGTAGTTATTTGAAGAACATAAAATTGAGTACATTCGTAATGCCACAGCCCAAGCTCCGCTCACAAATATAGTTCCACTACCGACTAGTACTAGTGGTTGTATTTCGAATTTCCTTACGTTCCCCGTGTTCATGCATCAAGGTGCTTTCCTGCACAAGATGGCTTACACACTGCTTGTCAATCTCACTCGCAGGTGATAGTGAATGTGAAGGAAGGAGGGTATATGACTAGGCATGAAGGATGACCTCCGCTCCACGGAAACTGTGTTATCGTGAACAATATAACCGAGTATTCTTATTTCTTGTACGCATATTATTCCCTACATGGGTATTTATGATATATTATAAAATTATTATATTTAATACCTTGTAATAATTTTATGTATTTATGTATCACAGAATGTATTACATATGTGCAGTACACAACAGACACATAATAATTCTTGCAGATCCTTAAAAATTCCAATTAGTTGGAATATAAATACATGGGGTGGATGACCTGTGGAGCCGCCTAAATCCTGAGGGAGCTCAAAAATCTTTTGGGGGCCGCTGGGCTCTCCATTCGCTGAAAATTTTGCCAGGGGCATGAACCGGGGCCCCCCTGTTTCCGAACCGGGGGCGCCCGATTTTGCCAGGGGGCATTTTGCCAAGAGAAGAACGGTTAAAATCGTGTCAGAAACACTGCCAAACCGCTTTTGATGGAGAGAAAAAGTGATTTTGAAGCAAATTTTGCGAAATTTTTTGGCTTTAGAACAGAATTTCGATCAAATTTTACATACTTTGGACCCATTGGAAACAAAAAAATTTGCCTAGCGGCAACGAACCGGGGAGAGCCCAAAATTTTGCCAGGGGGCACGAAGCGGGGGCACCTGTTTTAAACCAGGGTTAACCGAAAATGCCAGGCCCCCCAATTTGGAGAGCCCAGAGCCCTCTCCCATCTTTGGAGAGACCATGGTTATAGCAACTGCCGCTAGCTTTGCTATAAAGACCGCCGTTTCAAATAACGATTATTGGCGAAGCTTTTTCTATTTACATATTGTGTGGTTTATATATACTATTAATAGGGAACGCGGAACATACTGCTTGTTTGAAATCAATTGGCATAAAGCACACCCTTGCTTAGTACACCTAATCATACGATGTTCAGCCAGGAACGGGCATATTCTAGCCTACTCAGTCTACTCTATTCTTATTTATTTTCAATGATCAACTTTTTCTGTCCCTACGTACTTTTGTAGTACTACTACCATCCAAAGTACGACTACTATACAATGCATATAATTGTTGGTGAGGAGTGGAGGGCGCGGAAACTTATCGTTTTGGGCCAAAAATTGAACAAATCTGTATTTTGCCCTACAAACACAGTAAGCATGCCCTACACACACAGTAAACATGAAAAAATGATCTAAAATCAACGATGTTATTCCACAATGTATACATAGTTGTAAGGCTTTGAGCACAGCCCCCAGTTCCTTCCTGGAAACACCGTGGCGACCACCCTCGCCCTATATCTGGGAAAAATCGTGCCCCATAGGTTAACTTGAAAGCATTATAATTGCATTTTATCAAGGTTTCAATGCTTTACAACGCGTAGGTCGCTGTTTCGTGATAAAATGTATATTAGAGCTGGGTATGCTTCGTTTTGCTCATTATTTTATGATAGTCGAAATAAAAGCACCATTATTAAGTGTTGTTCACGGAATAATCGGTACCGAAATTTACAGGAACCAGCAACCGGAACCGTCCATTTAAACCGTAGCCGAAATCGGAACCGGAATCTGGTCATCGAAACCTATATAGTAAAGTAGATGAAAGAATAAATGCAGGCACAGTGGATTTAAAATGTGTTAAAAAACTTTTACAGTAAACTTAATGTATTGCGATAGTATTATTGCCTTTCTGAAACTTTAAAGTGACTGAGGAAGCTAATAATGATTTATTGATGAATATGTGGGTTTTTGGACACACAGAGCAAAAAATGCCTTCTAATATACACCCTTGCGTATATTGCGCCAAAATGAATGTGCTTATAACGTATGGAGCGTAGAATAAACATTTTCGCTCTATTTTCAGTCGCCTCCTTTTACTACACATACGTGTGTTACATGTTATTCTGTAGGAAACTTGACCTTATTGGTTTATATGGTGCTAAGATAAAATAATAGAAGGTAATTTTCTGATCAATGGTCAGAGACATTGTTTAGGCTGGCGTTGGGCAACCAGTGTCCGTCAGTTAGATGATAATGATGATAACTTTCTAATCACAATGCTATAAATGAGACCAACTGCTATATTGCTCGCACCGTTTCAATGAATACAGTTCATTTCCAAAAACGCAGTTTCTGGCTGCGTTGCAGGTAACGTTACTTTACTTCAATGTAGATTGATTTACAAAGTTTGCAGGCTTACATAGGGTCATCCAAAATTTATCTACGGGATCTTGACACTGCCGGGGCTTCCCCTACCATTCTGGAAAGGCCAGGTATTTTTGAACCGTACTTCCTAATTGCAGCTTTCCGAAGTGTCTCGTGAGCTCAATCAATTGATATCATTGAAGCGTAATCGAACATCTTCGGGTCATTATCAGCAGCTACAGCAACATTCGCCGGCGCCCCAGACGATGCCCTCGCCGTCTTTGCCAAACACTTCCCAGCAAAATCAGCGTGCCGTAACCGGCCATATACCGATTTATCATAACGCTGCTGTGCCCGTTGGAGGTCCTGTTTCACCCACGTCATCGACATGTGCTCATACCAATGCGGCTTCAGCTGGTAAATTCAATAATTAATTTCAAAGCTTGTGTGTTCGCTTTTATATACTGAGTAGGCATGAGCTAGTCGAAAGCCGGATTTATTTTATTCTTATTCGAGATGCACGGAAATAATCCGGTCCTCAAAGCCTTATCTAGAATTTTTTCTTTAAGATATCATCACCACATAATAGTATATATTTGCATAAACTACGCACTAATTCATATTTTTTAATATCACACTTTTTTCATCAAAATTTCGCAAAACAAACTTTTTCGTTATAATTTAAATGAAACATCTTATGACCTTTGTTCTTGCAGGAAGAAGCCAACAGCCGCAGCAGATCAGTTCTCCAGTTCCGTCATCATTTCCAAATAACTCTGCTTTGATGGCGATGAGCGCAATTGCCAGCGGCGCTGGCCGGGGAGGTAGAGGCGGTACTGGTACGAGCACACCTCGAGGTCGGCGTCCAAAAGCAGTCGTACATGCCCAGCAGGCTCAAGCTGCTGCAGCTATTGAAGCAGCTGCAGCTATGATGATCCAACAGCAACAGCAACGTAATCAGGCTATGATGGCTGCCGCAGCTATGTCGCCGGCCGTCAATACGGCGATCTCGCAGGGTCAAGTTAGTTATTGAAGTTGAGCTGTATTGACCATTTGTAAACTTAATGACTTTTGAGCGTTTGTATTTTTATACTGATCAATTTCTGAAGTTATACTCTCTGTTTTAGTTTTCGAGGTAACTCCTTGTGCGTTCGGTTAGATGTATCATCCTAATAATTAGCTATTAAATATAACGGTGATACAGACTATTCCTTTACTCAAACTCGTTCATTCATATACCTTTGTAGACATTGCTGCATGTATAATCTGGTATGGTCTCTATGTGACTGGTAAAGACATATGAATAATTTTTCGTATCTGGTAATATTCTGGAAGTCGGGGTCTCCTGGCATTACATTCCGTTACCAGTTTTTACAGGTGAAATGCCATCAACTTTTTATTTGAGGCTACCAATAAGACTGAATTTTTATAGGCCAAGAGACAATTTCATTTCTGCTTGCCGGTTTGTTAGAACCCCAAAATTCTAACTACATTGTCTCCTGTTTTCACTATAAACAAATTTCTGATGCTGTACTAATTGATATATTGTGGTCGACGCGGTCGCACATGTAGAATCTGAGATTATTACACACTACGTATCTGCCGTTCCGTTTTAATGTATGTACGACTATTAGTCTGACCCTATCTGTAACAAAACATACCGATTTTCATATCTTCGACTTTAGCTTCGTTTCAATTTTCTTTTTGTCTATATTTCTGAATTTTACTTTTGGTGTTGCAGCCTGCGATGTAGATTTTGGCCTGTTTATAGTGGGGAGAAGTTGGGACCACCCACTTTCCAAATCCATCCATGTTCGTCCTTCTACTCGACCGAAACCCTCATGTTCAACTAACTCCAAAAATATTTTGTTTTTTTGTAAGCAAAATGTTTAAACATTAATTGGCACTATTTCTAATGCTAAAACGTCGTTTTATAGCTTGAAAATACATTCACGGTAGTAAACCTATATGAAAATATGGGAATATTCAGTATTTTTAACCAAAATTTATCTCCCCCCGAGAATGAACATGGCCCACCCCGCTTGTCGGAGTGGTGTGGACAGGCCAGGCGAGTACGGGTCAGCGGCGGGACACAATGGCCAGACCCTTTCCCTCTCTATAGCGGAATTCCGGAAAACATGTAAGTTTAAATAAAAGTTTGAAATATTTATGGTAGTGTGTATGTGGATATCCGGATAGATATATATCAGGGAGCAAATCGTGTCAAACATAATTTGCGTCAAGCACCAGCCAGTGCGGTTGTAAACTTTGTAGGTACTTTCTTGGCAATGAAATGTATTTATTGAAACTGTGCGAGCCGAGCAGTATCACAGTTTGTCTCATTTACAGCATTCTGATTAGAAACTTATCATCATTATCATCGAACTGACGGGCACTGTTTGTCCAACGCTAACCTCTGACCACTGATCAGAAAATTACCATCTATTATTTTCTCTTAGAGCCATATAAACCAATAATATCGCATCCTCGCCTCCTGAAAAAGCTCTATGCATATGGAATTCGAAACCCTCTTCTAGAGTGGATAAAAGGCTTCTTGTATCAACGTACCCAACGAGTCGTTCTAAATGGTAGCTCATCACCTCTTGTCTCAGTAACATCCGGGGTGCCTCAAGGGTCAGTGATCGGGCCTGTGTTGTTCACATTTTATGCAAATGATTTAAGTGATGCAGTATCCAGCAAACTCTGGATGTTTGCTGACGATACCAAACTCATGCGACGTGTCCATAAATGTTTCCATTGGATAGACTGTGTGGACCTCGAGGCAGATATAAACTCAGTTTGTAGGTGGGCTGATCTTTCACTTCTCGAGTTCAATGCTGACAAGTCATCGGTTGTTCATTTTGGTTTTCACAACCCCCAATGGGAATATGAAATGAACGCACGGCGTGTGCCTTCTGCAACTACGGTTTCGGACCTCGGGGTGCTTATTTCAGACTGTTTGACCGCTTCAGCACACTGTGCAAAAGTTGTAGCAGAAGCAAAACGCATCATTCGTCTGGTGGCCAGAACTTGGCGTTTTTGGGGATGCCTCAACTTTCCTTATCCTATATTTTTCACTCGTCAGACCAAAACTTGAATATGCGAGTTCAGCCTGGAGCCCTTACTATAGCCGTGACGTCACATTGATAGAAAATATACAACGTAGAGCAACTCGATTATTACCATCCCTCCGTGGCTACAACTATGAGACTAGAATGAACATTCTTGTTATGAACAGTCATGAACGAGCAGATTTAATTCTCACTCATAAGATGATACATGGTCTAGTTGATTATGATTGGTCCAGATTGTTCTCTTTTGCTCCGATTACTGGCACAAGACAACACTTGCTGAAGCTTCAACCAACTCAAACTGCTCGGTTAAACTGCCGCCACCATTTTTTCGCCCATCGAGTAATTCAAACTTGGAAGAGCCTCCCGGAACATGTTGTGGTCGCAACATCCACCCAATGTTTAAGCGCCTCCTACATGACTCACATACGGCTACATGATCTTTGCCGTTTCTGCCGCTGCGCTGTATGTTTCAGCTGCACAAAACAATGCGAGTGCTAAGACAAGCCGAACGCTGATTTCGGCTATTGCCCGATCCTTTATATATTGCTCTGCTCTACGTTGCTATTGTGCTTACCGACGAATTGGGTCTCTGGTAAGCATTCTGGTAAGCAATTTCAAATTTCCTGGAGAACAACATGTAACAAACGTATGTGTAGTAAAGGGAGGCGACTGGAGACAGAACGAAAGTGTTTCTACGCTCCAAGCGTTCTAAGCACGTTCGATTTGACGCAGTATACGCATGGGTGTCTAGTGGAAGGCATTTTTGCTCTGGGTGTCCAAAAACCGACGTATTGATCGACAAATAAAGTTTATTAGCTTCCTCAGTCTCTTTAAAGTTTCAGAAAGGCAATAATGCCATCGCAATACATTAAGTTTAATGTAAAAGTTATTTTAATGCATTTTAAATCCTTTAATTTCTTCCTTTATCTGATTTACTATATATAACTGTCGAAGACCAGGTTCCGGATCCGGTTTAAATAGACGGTTTGTGTTGCTGGTTTAGGTTCCGGTTATTCCCTGATATATATATATACAATACATATATATCTGGGCTATCCAAATTGGGGGGCTGGCATGTTTCGGTTCCCCCTGGTTCAGAACGGGTGCCCCCGGTTCATGCCCCCTGCAAAATTTTGGGCTCCCCGGTTAACCGCCTCTTTTAAACCTTTTTGTTTCCAATCGGTCCAGCGTACATAAAATTTGTAGAAAGCCTTCTGAAGCCAAAAATTTCGCAAATTTTGACAAAATTTCCTCGAACTCGCTTTTTCTCCCAATCAAAATCGTTGTGGGCAGTGTTTGTGACGCGATTTTTAACAGTTTTTCTCTTGGCAAAATTCCCCTGTCAAAATCGGGCCCCCCAGTTCGAAACCTGGGAGGACCCTTGGTTCACGCTCTCTGGCAAAATTTTCAGCGAATGGAGAGCCCAGTATTATATATGTGTGTGTTTTGTAAAGTTATTAGGATATCCGGATGTGGTAAATACTACAGTATCTCTGCATATCACATGGCCACATATTTTATAGTTTCTGTTAAGGTAGTTGCTGTTCCACACACGCAAACCAATACTGTTTCACAGTCCGGTGCTGTTATGCCAACAACTGACGGGGGCACTCTGCCAAATCTCCAACAAGAGCATCATCAGCAACAGATTGTAGCTCAGCATCAGCAGCAATTATTGCAGCACCAGCAGCAACAAGATGTGACTAACACGGCGACAATAAACTTCACCCCATCGTCTCCAAATCAGCAGCAACAACAACAAATTCTTGCCGCCCAGCAAACTGCAGCTGCTTCTTCGCAATTGCAACAGCAGCAGAAATATCTACAGCAGCAGCAACAACAACAGTATCTAGTGCAACAGCCACAGCCTGCCACTGGAGTACTTCAAGCGACAGAGTCAAAGCCTCGAAGACGACCGGCCAACACCCACAAGTGAGTAACGGTGGTGGTACTAACAGCTTACGTAAAGATCAAAATAAAATTTCAAAAATCAGATTGCGTTCTTATTAAAGACATATTCAGCTTACGCTGACAGACGGCAAGAAGCCAGGAAACTTGTGCAATCTTATTAAACTGACTTAAAATAAAATTGCGTTATTTTTGCTTTCCGCTTCTGACAGTGTTTATTATTCATACGAAGTTTGACACCAACTCAACAACGTGGTTTATAAACGTTGTAAATGATAGAGACAGGATGTTTGGCAAAAATACGCAATACTGTAATTGATTCAATATTACGACAATAAAAATGTTATACACTGCATTTTATATTACAATACGACTTGGCGTGATTTCTCGTAGACCAGTAGCTCACCAACTCAGACTGAGCAGGGTCTTTGTTAAATCGCTTGCTATTAATTTAATGAGTAAAATAAATAGTTTGCGATTAATAAAGTTATTTTTCTTTTGATTTAACGAATATCGTTCGATTTCGTCTGCGCTCGATTCTTGTGCAACTTAATTACGATTGTAATTATAATTTATTGTGTGTTTCCTGGAAATTAAGAGTACCCCGGAAAAAATATCAACTGAAAATATTGAATCATCTATCATGATTGCAGAGTCATCTCTCCACCAAAATTTTATTACTTGTAAGTCATAATATATACTTCTCAAAGCTTAGGCTCGAAGCTCAGAGCTTGATTTTCTAATTTTCATTAGCTTTCAGTTTGAGTATAGCTTTCAGTTTAGGGGTGCGGCGTTGAAACTCGAGGATCTTGCTAAATAAAACAGTGGTCGATTGGATCAACATATGCCTCAGTTTTGGGACAAAGGAATCCTAACACAGCGTTGTGTTTACTACTCTTTTTGGGATTCTAGCAGGGATGTCGTCACCAGTTGTCAACCAAATCTGCTGGAAATTATCAGTGCTAGCTTTTTTGTGTCCAATTCTGTGTAGCTTGGTACGCCACTACCTTTTATTGGTGTATCACGTTAACTCATCTTCCAAAACCCAAGAGATCTATGTATGAATTTCATAGCGTATATGATAAAGGCGTGTGCAAAATAAATACAGTCTTCTGGCCTGTCCACAGCCCTCCGAAAAGTGGGGGGAGGAACTTCGGGGACCACTATGTTCATTCTCGGGGAAAATTAAAAGTGGGGATAAATTTTGCTTAAAAATACTATTATAATATTTCCATATTTTCATGCATTTTTACTACCGTGAAACTATTTTCAAGCTAAAAACGATATTTTACTTTTATAAATAGTGGTAATTAATGTTTAAAAAACAATTTGCAAACAAACATAAATTTTTAGACATAAAAAATTTTTGGAATTAGTTGAACATGGGGTTTCGGCCGAGTGGGGTGGGGGAGGCGGACATGGGGGAAAATCTCACGAACATGGGGGATTTGGAAAATGGGGGTCACCCCTACACTGTGGGCAGGCCAGGTCTAAGGCGTGCACTGAAATTAATATTGTGATGTGAGGACTTAGGGCGTATAAGCTGGGATATGGGGTTACATGTGCGATTACCTATTTCTCCCCTGCTTAGTGAATTCAGTGGGTTTTAATAGTGTTGACAGATGTTTTCGCTGCCATGATCACTAAAATACTTAAGGAGTGCCCTCAACATCGACCTTTTGGTAGATTAAGGAAGCCGTATCATGGGAACTTAGTAATTCTACTGACAGAGATACACGTTTTTAACATGGGCTTATTTGTTGGTGTATTTGATAGCTCACATAAGCTCTATTGATTTAGGTCGAAAATGCGGAAGGGTGGTTACTTTTTCGACAGCGGTGACGAAGCAAGCTCCAAGCCCATGACATATGATGAAAAGCGTCAACTCAGCCTTGATATCAACAAGCTGCCAGGTATATCAGTACGTAGACGGAACTGGAGGATGGCATTGTCGAGTGTCTTGGTGTAGAGGGCACAGAAACCTCTGTATCTTACATGATAAAGCATTAAATTGAAAGTAATATCGCTGTTTTGTCTCTTGTGTTCTTAATGGATAAAACGGACCCAATCTTTCTTGATGAAGATAAAACGGATCTTGTCATGGTAGCGATCTTAACGTTTCTTGTTCTTCTTTCTATGCTGTCATATAAAGTTTTCTCATGGTGTGGATGTTTTAGCGTTATCACACCATGGTAAAACACACTTTGTCGAATTACATATTCGCTATCTAAACTGCATTAAGTGGGTACTGAACTCAGAACTGATAAAAAAATTGAGCTTGATAGCGTACAGAAGGATAATGACACCACATCAACACAGGGAAAGTTAATTTCGACCATTTGCGTGCAGCGTTTAGCGTTTGTCTTGTTAAAAAGGTTCATTCATCATTATGCTCTCGGTTCATATTTTGTCGGTCCAAGATTGTTACCTCCATCATATTGGTGGGCAGCCGTCTACGCAAACAAAATGACGGAAAACAAATAAAATTGGGAGTGGGGCACAAACAGGCCTTCAATCCATTTAACGCCTCTTCGCAAGGTACAAGCCTCCGATTCGGACTCGGCTTCTTCGGCCGATCATTTTGATGTCCAACACCATAAGGCTCAGACTTCGAAGGTGAAACGGGGCTCTGATGAGCCCATCCAGGCTTGCGGTAAGAAAATCAAAGGTTTTAGGGGACTCCAACGGGCTAGGGTTATATTTTTGACCGCGCGAAGCGTTTTTTTCTGTCTGGGAGCAAAAAAGTCTATGTCCGTTCGTCCGTTAGTCTTTCATGGATCTCAAGAACCACTGAATATATTTAAAAAAAAATTTTTTTGAAAGCTTATCATGTGACGATGTGCACCTGATATTTTAGAAGTTTAGCAACTTGCCAATTTTATCATTAATTAAGCTAATTAACATCCTAATTAAGCTCATAACAGCTTAATTATTGGTCGTAGAGTCGTTTTAACGGCATGTACGTTGAGTTTTCCATGGGGAAATAAGAAAATAGATGCATTGTACATAGGCGAATAGTATAGTACGAATGTTTAGGCAAAATTATTTTCAGACTCCGTGTCCTATGATTTCATTGCTGTGCTTCGATTACCATTCTTCACCATGCTGTATAAGCCACGTGACCTCCTTTGTCTTGCTTTTCGTTCGAACGCAATAAAACTATTCTTTCATTTACTCATTGTTGTCTAGGTAATAATAATATTCCCAAGACATTAAGTACGTTCATATTACTAATACCGCCGCTCCGCTCAAAAAAATGTAGTTCCACTACGACTGGTATATCTACCTATCGCCTATAATGAGGGAACACTACGATGGTCATCGGGAAAATTGTCCCTATTTTCACGGGGGTACTGTATCCAAAGTGGGCACAGCGGGAATTAAACTCTAGAGTCTGGGGGACATCGCTATAATATTTATATTTATAACTACACAATAATTATTAAAATTACTGTTTCTAATTTGACAAATCACAATTATTTGAAGGTATTCCGAACTATCCCTTTATTAGTCCATGGAATCTGCTCAAATTTGCACTGGACCGGTTTGGAAAGATCGAAAAATTTTGTACCAGAAAATTAAACCACACTCCGACAATTTCTCAACCGTTCCGGAGTTATGGTCCGGAACAGTGATGACCCTCAATTCCAACAATTCTGGACTGACATTTTAAAACTTGTCTTATTTGTTGAGGTTTTCCAGTGAAAATTGACACTGGTGAATTGATATTTTGACTTTTGTGCTAATAATTTTCGGAAAATTCCTTGTTTGCTGTTCGCTACACGGCGAACAGCCACTATTCGGGGACTTTGCACGGGAAGTGGCGGTTGGGCGGGTTCCTTAAAATATAAATTTTCATACTTTCGTTGTCTAAGTTCACTCAATCCTATCGGGCGTTGTCGTGCCATATTTTCTCAAACAGTAAGGGTTAATGAATCGCACCATTTGAATACACTTCGCTGGCTGGGAACGGTACAGTATCCTGAGGTACCTCACAAGCCCGGCCGGCCATAGGTTAAGTCAAAGAAGATTCAAATATGTATACATTAGGTAATTACGAACATAATCGACCAATGGTTCCTAATTGCCTTTCACGAAATACATATCCAAATAACTGTGGACTCTAAACGCCTGATTTCTCCACTCGCTGAATGCCCAAATTTTGATATGCGCGTGAACCAGGAGGGCGGGTACTGGTTTTGAACCTTGGGCGCCTTCCCAACATCGAAATTCTAATCAGATTCAATGTTTTTAAGCGAAAAATGGCAAAATTAACAATAAATGGCTTCTGAAACGGTGCACAAACGTTTTTAATTTTTAAGTAAATGTAAAAAGTTTAATCGAGGTTAAAAGCAAATGTTCAGGCAATTGTTTTACTGAAATTATTCTAACTATTCGCTTCAGAAAATGAATTTTACATCAACTGGTGGTGGGGTGTTTTACCGAGGGGGAACCACAGGGCATCGAAAGTGCCAGTCCCCACTTTGGAGAACACAGACCTATTGAACACGTGTAAAAAGGCATTGAATATTAGCGCTGGAGTCTAGATATCTAAAGTATCGTATTCAACGTGCCTAACACCTATACAAATCATGCTTGATACCCTCACTGCAATTCAAAACGAAACAACTCAAGGCAGACTATATTCTTCATATCAGGTTAATGGCTCTGAAAAGGCATGAAATATTTGTACTTGAATCAAGAAAACCCAAAAATCGTTTTCGGCGTACCGAATATCCAAAGTGGATCATTCTCATGCCCTGCGCGCAGTACATAAACAAATGAACACAGACTACGTTTTGGAAATCGGGTTCGCCTATTTTATTAGAACAATTGACTAGTTTTATATAGAGTATTTGCGAAATATATTTTTGGATGACTGCTTGATTTAATAATGACATTTTGGAACAATGGTTTAAAATGTGTATCACAAAATCATTGTATACTATGTTGTATGAGAATTCCTTGTGTAAGTTACCATTTAGGTTAAATGTGATTTTAATTAGATTGTTTGCATACGTAAGCTAAAGCATTTATATATTTCATAAAATAATCGCAGTTGAATTTTCTGTTGCATTGTGGCAGAGGATGACGGTCCGGGTTTATTTTTGTCCGTGGCACGCAGGAACGAGTTGATTTTCAAAAAGTTTCATAGCATATGGAGGTTATGATATACCGCAGTAATTGAACAATATTTACAGTTTTATTTCAAATTTTTTGACAGTGTAATGTTCACATTTCTAAGCTAAAAATACAAAGTGGATTAATATATTTTATATTCCGTTCAGGTGACAAACTTGGTCGTGTTGTTCAAATTATTCAAGCACGTGAACCGTCGCTAAAAGACTCGAATCCTGATGAAATCGAGATCGACTTTGAAACATTGAAGCCAGCAACGCTTAGAGAACTGGAAGCCTATGTTGGATCTTGCCTTAAGAAAAAAACGAGAAAACAGTATGGTATGTACGCGTTTCGATCTCTAATTCGCGAAGAAGGTTTACGAATATCAAGGATTAACCAGAATTTTGTGATACTGGTTCCGGTGTTTTTGCGCACAGCTAAGACACAGGAAGATAATGCAAGTTAAACGTTAAAATATTTAGCATTTTAGAACCGCAGTCACGGACAAAAATAAGTAATAATAATTATCTGGGTCTCTAAGAGCCTTGATTCTCCTAGAATCCTGCGTTGAACTACATTATATCCCCTTTAAACTCCTTGCATTTTTTGATCTTGCACTGTTTGCTGCGCGTCACTTTCTTCCAGAAGTTGTATTTACTGCGTTAAGTCTCTTTATATAAATTATTAGGTTCGTTGTTTCAGTTATCAATTTACGGTTGGCTGCTAAACCGATATTTTATTGTTTGCCTCCATGTAGCTAAGTTTAAATTATTTTTAAGATGAAGTATTGATAACACCATGAGAACCTCGTACATACCATGATAGAGATCGTAACCTAGATGCATGGAAGGATATTGTTACAAAAATACCTCATTGCATCTCGCCGAAAATCTCCTTAAATCTCAGTGAATTTTGGTTTCTCTGAACTGCGTTCACCCTCAATAAACAAACGCGAAATGTGAAGGAACTTGAGAAAGTTCTGTAGCAAACGAACTTTGTCGTGTTTGTGAACCAATTTTTGTACGTTAATTTAGGCACGAACTTATACGCGAACGAAGGATGTAACATTCGTTTTTATGCACTTATTTTCTCCATGATTGTACTGTTCATAGTCCGAAATTTATTAGCTATAATGCCGTTATTTAAGCTGTCTGGCGGCTTTTTAATTTGTTACCTGCCACGGCTCAATGTATTCCGACCCACCCAGGTTCATCCAGTTCATGCTTCACCGGTACATTTGGCCACCCTACAGTTCATGGCCCCAGCTTTCCCAGGTCCATTCCGTCATGATTAAAAGTATATCTTTATCTTGTGAGCAAATAAAATTTTTGCTTAATATATATAATTGCAGTCAGTTCTTAAATTACACACTTTTTACGTTTTCTGGCATTTACGATAATTTATGACCCTCCCAGTCTCACTAAGAGCTCCCAAACCATGCAACAGGTATAATTTTGGTACTTTGGCGAACCAGCCTTCGCGCAACAACTACTATTAGTTAATAACTTGTGACGAAATACATTGCTGAATATGTCTCGATCAGGTAATTCTCATACTCGTGGGACCCTAACAAAGTAAATGCTCTCGTATTTCATTTTGCTGAAAATAATTATTGACACAAGGGATACGCGATGATGAAAACAGGGCGATCATTGCTAGTCTGTGTCCATTACCTAGTTCGATATATCTAAATTGAGCATGCTCAGCACAACAAAGGAATAGAAAGCTAATAAAACACCACAGTGGGTGTAGTTTTCAGTGCGACCAGTTAATTCTTCTCTCAATCGTGGAAGGGTAGTAGTGGGGTCTGGTGATGTGGATTCCTTCTTGTCAATTAGGCATAAGGGACTGTCGAAAATGCTGAAAAACCTGATGCACCGAAATTTTAGCAAATTTTTCTGGGCACATATATAGATATGTACGGGCTTTTGGTAGGGGATAAATTTTCCTGGGAGTAAAGTTCGCCTCTCTGGGGGCTGCTATCCTCACATTTGGGAACGTCAGTATGATAACTTTAAAACCTTTTTTGTTTCTCTAGTGGAATGATCAAAACGTGGAAAATTTGAAATTTATAAATCATAAGTTTCAAAAAATTATTATTTAAAGCATAAATTTTCACGTTTTACAGCCCTAGCTTTTACCATATTGAATGTATACTGGTAGTCTAAGACCCTTTCGGTGACACACGTTTTTGTGGTCTAAGGGGTGTTTTTTAAAAGTTTCAAAAACGCTCGTTGTGTTTCTTCAAGAAATACATCAAGCATTTTCACTTTCGGCCAAAACTCGTGATATACAATGTCGTATACACCGATGACAAAGCCGAAAAGATTAAAATAAGTAAATGCTATAAATTAGAAATGAGTGTATATTCGTCTCATATTACAATAAGCAATTGCGTAAATTCGAAATGAGTCAGCATATGTCTAATTTTACAATATTAAGCCAAAGTCTTACTTTAAGCGGCAAAATATTCACATTTCAAAGCTTACATTTATCATATTTAAGCCCAGACATTCAGAAAAATATATCTTAATGTCGTTGTATGGAGAATTGTCTGAGAGACAGTTTCTATTAGCTCCCATAAAAGCGTAATTTCCAAGACACACAATATAAGTTATTCGAAATTTAGAAATTAACTCAAGGTACTATTTTGCGCACTTGTAGTATTGCTGGCCTGTCCACAGCCCTCCGAAAAGTGGGTGGGGGTAAACTTAGGGGCCCCCATGTTCATTCTCGGGGAAAATTAAACGTGGGGGAATAAATTTTGCTTAAACCCCCCCACTGCGGACAGGCCAGTTATTGGAATAGAACAAAAATGCATATAATAATATTGTATTGGTACTATTTTACTGCGTTTACATCAGTTTTTTACAGTAATGATGACGCAAATATTCGAAGGAAATAATTGAAGTAAAAGATAAATATATTTCACAGTTAACAAATTACAAGTATTTTGCACAAAATTCAGCCAATATTTCAGCATTTTCAAGTCCAAAAATCGTTTAGAAATTATGAGAACGTAGTGAAACGTAGTGGAGGTAGTGTATTGCAGGTTTGAAATCATCCAAATTCCGTATGTGTGTGAATGATCGGCCATAACTCGGGAACGACTCAACCGATTTTCATGACCTTGGGCTCATTCGAACCAGCATAGTCGATTTATCATTAAAATCCCATAGCGTTTTTTATTTTGGGTCTGGTTCAGAGGTCAAAATGTGGGTTTTTGCCCCATTTTAGTAAAATTCACGGATGCAATGTTATTTATATCTTAAGTTTGGAACTTTTTTCTCTGGTTGATTTTATTTAATAGTAAAATGTTAAATGCCGATGCCTGTTTTTTGTTTTTTGATAAAGGCTCCGTTTCAGGAGTTATGGCGTTTGGCGCCCAACGGTTCCGCGACTCAAAATTTTAAAATTATTTTGACGTCTTGGGCGGCGGATAAGTTTCACTTGGGAGTTTTCGGGTATGGGAAGCTCATTGCATGTGTTGGTTTTGCTCTGTGACCCATGGGTACGGGGATATGGCGCCCCCAAGGTTCGGTGTCAGAGAGCAAAATACAGGTTTTTTACTTCATTTTATACCCTTCACGGAAGCAAGGGTATTTTTATGTGAATTTTCGATTTTTTTTTCTCTGGTTAGTTTTATATCATTGATAAATGCCGATGCTTCTTTTTTGTTTTTCGATTAAGGTTCCGCTCCATGGGGTTTGAGCTATGGCACCTCTGTCGTTCCTCGATCCAAAATTCGAAAATTTTATTCTGACGTGCTGGGCGGCTGAAAAGTTTTGCTTGGGGGTTTTCGGGCATGGTAAACTTATTCCTTGTGTTGATTTTGGTGTCCAATCTATTATAGTCGTATCGGTGCGGGGGTATCCATGGTTCATCGACCTAATTTTACTGTTATGTTTTAGGAGGCTGTCAGCTTTCAGTTGGGGGGGCGGGGTTTAGCGCATGACAAGCTTATAACCGGTGTTAGTTTTGTTCTAACTTGTGCGGTATTGTGTGATATCCAGAAATACCATATCGACATAATGAAACTTTAGTAATCAACGCTTTTTAGCGTATCTTTATTCGTATATAATTGTCAAAATGTGACTTACCGAACCGAATAAGTGAAAATAATAAATGTACAGTAAAGTTCGGTTTTAAAAACAGCACCAAATAAAACCGTTCCGTTTTTAAGTTTTCCTCGAATTGCGCGGAAATTAAGGAGTAATCTCAGACGAAATGGTGTACAAAATTGTTAAAACAATATTCTTCACGGAACCAGTGGCAATTTGCCTGAACATACCTCCCTGGAAAGCGGTAAATTGGAACATTTTGTTGCGTTGAATCGCTTACATGGAACGCCTGACCTGCCTCATAGTGTTCTATGAAGAGTACATTACATTATTATCTAACCAAATAAACATGATGTAAAAACATATTTTAGACTACTTTTAAGCAACTACAAAATACATTTCCGTTTCGTATATATTTAACAGGTACAAGGCTTTGCGGCTTCAACCAGGTGAAATCGCTGCAAAAGCGTTCCAATTTTTTA
>JASANE010001933.1:0-31689 GCA_030248225.1 Trileptium ribeirensis
GAACAGGCGGAATTTTATGTTGAATTTCCGTGGTACGGTATAAAACAGGGAAATGAAATCTAGCGGCGGAATGACTGGTCAGATCGAGACCCGCGTGGCCTCGTCAGATGCCTAAATGGGTAGACTACTTGGAAACACGCATACTTTCAATCACTGATCCGAGGGCTACCAGAAAAGCCAGTTGTTAGTATGGTGGTCAGGCGATTTTGGGTGTCAAAGGATGTTACAGAAGAAAGGTTTTGATACGGTGGGGCGAAAAAAATAGACACACCGAGTCACGAAGGTCACGCAGTACACATATATATGCATAACTATATTTCCATATAAGCCTAGGTTATGTCCACTCGGAACCTAGCGTAAGTATTGGCTGTTAATTGAATATTTACCTAATTTCCCTAGAATAACTCAGGAGATCCTCCAGCAATTTGCGATGTTTCGAGCTCGTTCGAAAGCCCGAAAAATTTTCTACCGAAACGTACTCGGGATATTTTCGGTAAATCTGAACCGTTGGACGGTTACGGGCCGACAAACAGGCCCGAGGTCCGTTATTTCCGAATAATCGGAAACTACCGTAATCCACTTGTTTCAGCTTACTTCTGCAAACATTAAGCTATGGTTTACTTTGAACCAGGTAAAATTGAGAGTCTTGATTTCGATCACTTCCCAATCCCTTAAACTGTCAAAGGCCTCCTATTCCCGGACGGTCGAAATTTTGAATTTCAGCGTGGAAACATTTCCTAACGGTCGAGCTCCGTTCTACTCTCCATCTCGGTGCCATTTTGAATCTCTTTCCTATTCTTGCCAAACTTTGAACCTTCGCCCTAATCAGCGTACCTGAGTAATCTGAGTGGATCCGTCCTACAGGATACACAATTATCATGAAACATGCAAGGGCATAAAATAATGGCAAAAACACATTTATAACGGTATAGATACACCAAGACAGCAATATTACCAAAACAATTACCAACGACCATGGCACCCAGCAACATTTGAAAACTTAGTTCCAGTAACTGTGTCTGGTTCGATTTAAGGCGCGTTCAGGCCGTTTTGACGCCGAAGACATGTAAAATAAACGTAACGGGCCGGAACGGGCCTGTTACATCTCTTATATTTTAAAATGGAAATTTTCGGACTTAATTATTCGGGTTGGAACAATTTTATCTGTTGTTGTTATAGTAAGATTCGGGCCTACAATGGGGTCTCCGACGACTATGACCCTTTCAATAAGGATCATGTGCGATCCTGACTAGAAAAAGACTATGCTCTGATCCAAGAATAAATTAGGCCATACGAAAATTCTGGTTTCCTTGTTCGATTTGTGTTATGATGTCCTGCGCAAATTTAGTCACCTCTCTGCCGAACCCTCCTTAAATCCTAGCAATTTCTATTCCTGAAAAGTACTCCTGAAAAGTCCTACGATGTAATAACGGTGACGCAGCTGCATGGCGCAACTTCCTAACACCATGCCCGTACGACCCCGCCTATCATAACCTCAAGGGCGGACCCTAAGTTGTGAATTTTAACCACCTTTCTTGGTCAGACCCAAGAAGTTACGGAGCTTAGCAGGCCGCAGGCGCGCTTCACGGGGTGTGTTCGGACCCCGCCCGATTGGTTGCGCACGTGTCTAGTATCCCGGTATGATCGCTGAGGTCATCCAGGGAGGTTGACATCGAAACCTGCTCACAGGTCATAATGTCAAACCAATATTCCCTGTCCTAACCTAACGGAAGTTGTTTTGTCTAGCATAGCTTGAAGTGAAAACGCGTGATAATTTCGGTTTACTAAGTGAAATTTGAGTTACTCGGGAGTTATGTCTGGCCGAACACTTTATTCTTTGCAGCCTTAGTGGCCCCCACAGGGTTCCGACTGTCCCTGAGAGTTTAACGTCGGACTATCTACTTGGTATCCTGATAACCTAGATACATGAGTATTTGGCGATAAGGGTTTACTAGAAAATTTATCTGGATTTGAGCGTGATGATTTCGCGAGTGAATTCGTTTGGCAAATTGGGTGGACCACTCTCGCTACAATTCCGTAATTTTCATATACCAATACTGGTGGCGAACTGAACATGTCAGGGCTTGGAGTATTCCCCTCGTCAAGCCGTGGCACGCAGAGTTGGCCCGTCCCCTAGGACACACTTATAGCGCCGAAAGATTAACAACGCGGGTCACATCGAGTGATTTTAAGACTTTATTCGAAGTGATATACAATACAGGTCAAATATGGCTAGATACGTCGTCATACATAACAAAACACGCTGAAATAGTTGTGCCCATTCATTCCCTTGGCTGCGGCCACTCGGAGAGCGGGACGGAGCGAGCGACTACGTTCCCGGAAAGTACCGGACCAAAATCTCTACCCGAAGTGTCCGACATGGAACAATAATTAAGTCAGTTATGCTCGGGTTGTGCGTTTTGGTGTGCTTCGGAATTCGCTCTCGAAAACGCGGGGCACTATGTGCATTTAGAGGGCCGTGGGCGGGGTAGATGAGAACATTCGCTTCAACGCAACCTCGGTACGACAAATGCGAGCGGCGCGACAACGCTGTCATCAAAGTTACCGAAGGTACTTCAGGCAAGAAGGGCCATGAATGGGGCACGAACCTGCGCGAGGTGCTACCGTGCCGGCGAGGGCAGGATTATGCAAAATGAACCAATTATGGTACAAGTTATTACATGGGTACGCATAAATAATCACTTATAATGCCAACGGGCGGTTACAAAAAAAATCATGTTGCTACAGGCAAAGCATTAATATAACAGTCGGACGTACTAAAACTCGGTCCGGTGTGCATTCTTGATCCTAAAAATCGGGCCTGTCATCCCTACAGAGTGTGTCGCAACGTTCGGCCCTTAAAGCAGACCTTACAATGATTGATAATCGTCAGTGTCTCAAGCCGAGCTCGACTGTCCCGAGTCCTAAAAATCCGTGTATGGTTAGTTTGTGACGGTGGGGGTCGATCTCGGGTGGTCGAGTAACGGTTGAACTATGCAACACTCGTCCGGGGCGTCGTTTGGTTTACTTGGCGAAGTTGCCTCTAGTAACTTTTCGACGATCTGGATAGGTGCATATACCGGCAATGGCCATTCTTACAGCCTTATCGGCGACCAGTGTCGCGATCCTAACAGTTTTAGAGCGGGTCAGTATGCTTACCCTATGGTTTTAGCTAGGTTGGCCCTCCGGGGGTTGTGTTTTGACGTTGCAGCATGGGGCAGACGCGTCGGCGTCCCTTTTTGGTTGGCGTTTCTTTGATTTGTTTCTTTCTCTTTTCTTTTCTTGCTTTGTTTCTTTGTTTCTTGTGTTGCCGTCATCTTTGTCGTCCTCTCTCTATCGTACTCGTTTTAGGATTCTAGTACACTGTACGTATCGAAAGTGTACAGTGTCTCGACTGCACTGGCGAAATTGTGCAGTCGAGTTATCACTAAAATTTTAATGAATTTTCTCAGAACTCGATAGTCGAGTGGTTAATACTGAAAGATCTGCAGCGGACTTGAATCCTCCGTGCAGGATCGAAACTTGATAAGGGAAAATGAAAAGGAGAGAGGCAGAGACGGTGAAAAATCAAGCAAGGGTATACATAGTACATAGCCTAACGGGCAACCAGTGATAAAATAGAAAAATACTTAAACTCAGCGATCAAGTCGCTCCAAAAAGAAAACGGGGTTTTGCACTTTCTCGGTTTGGGGTCAAATTGGTTCGAGAGAGGTCTCGATTTTTCTTATTAAAAATGGGTTATTGTGATTTCATTCCGAACACTGAGCATCCTAACGTGCCTTTGAAAACGTGTATTGCGGCCGATTTTGGTACCTATCCATACCGTCGATTCATTTTGGGAGCAGGTGGTGTCCTATGTCCTACCGTTAAGCATTAACCACGTGTGCTTATCGTGCCGAACGTTCGTAAACCTAATAGTCGGGCCAAGCCGATTTCGGAGTAAGCCTGGTGGGGCGATCACCTAGAAAGTTTGTCTCGAGGACTCGCGAGGTCAGCAGTTGATCCTTATACAAGGCTGGTATTAACCGTCTTACTGGCGAACAAATCAAACACTGGCAAAACCGTGTAAACGCCGTATTAAAATCGCTCCTTTCGGAGTGCCAATACCTTAGGCTCAAGCTGAGGTCCTTAGAATTTGTTTAGTCTTTTCGATGTTCCCCCAAATTTTCTTAGCTCGGTTGATAAAAGAAATTTTAGGGCTTTCGACAGCCCGACGGAGGCTAATCCTCCGTCCCTAACTGCAACGTCGGTTCGAGCTCAAGCAGCGGCATGAGCACCGAACGGTCCACTAAGCTATAAATTTGTAAACCAGAAACGTGAATAAATAATCCTGTCCCTATATCTAGTCGGGGAAATTTTACCGTGGTCAGCTCAGGAAAATTTTACGAGTCCTAACTCACGAGCAACACATCATGTAAAGCCTGGACGAGAAGCGTCCGTTGTGCTTTGTCTTACCTATGACCACGGGGTATCAGAACTACTTCGACTGGCGTGTTCACAATTCAGCACCCCCGTGCAATCGCTCAAACCGCCCAAAACGGAACTCGACACGAGGAGGTTCGTCAAGAAACTTATGAAAATGTAGCAAGCCGGCATGGAAAGCGAGACGTCCGACGACAAGCGTCAGATCAGCCTAACGGGTGTAAGACCGTACTACAGCGAACTAAATTTTGGTGGTCTGTTACATTTCAATCTGGGGAAAATAAACCCCCA
The DNA here is from genome assembly GCA_030248225.1 of Trileptium ribeirensis. Classification (NCBI taxonomy): domain Eukaryota; kingdom Metazoa; phylum Nematoda; class Enoplea; order Enoplida; family Thoracostomopsidae; genus Trileptium; species Trileptium ribeirensis. The sequence goes on from JASANE010001933.1 coordinate 4,714, forward strand.
TGCACATGGTTCTCACAACTTACAACATTCGGTCCGGGACAGCAATTGCTAGTCCCCTTCCGCGAGACGAAAGATGTCTACGCGGGTCCTCCGTCGGTCGAATCCCATTCCAAGCGCAAAACAAAGAGAAAAGCACGAAAGAGCAAAGTAAACTGTGAAATCTAACTAAAATAAGTATTGCGTCGGAGCCGGTCAGTAAAGTCGACCGAACTCCGCGCTGCCGAAGTCGAACTGATTCGAAGAGACGACGTGGTAGTCGTCGCTTCAAAATTTTCTGCTATATTGAAAGATAGCGATTTTGTCGCTGTCCAATCGGAGAAGCTCTTTTGACGCCCTCTTTTTCGAGTTCAAACCCGGGCGCCCAATCGAAAAATTCCCCAAATTTTATTTTTGACAGCTATCGTAAACCCTGGGTCCCCTTTAGAGAGAGTCGGCTTCAATCGAAATTGCCGACATCAAACTTGAACCCTCCGAATACTCGGAGGTCGACCATCTGTGAGTTTTCTCCCAAAATCTCCGATTTTACCCCATCTGTAGTCCCAAATTCTTGTCAGAAACTTGTCGAAAACTCATTACTCAGATCTTTTAAACCTATTACCTAACTTAGCTGGGTCGTTATCCCCCAAATGTCCCACGAAAGCTGCTAAATCACCCGTCAAATTTTCGAAATTTTAAATCTTTTCGCCATGTAAAGTGCTTAGAATAAGCTGGGATATGTCTTTTTGGTGCTCTGGTCCTCATCCATCAAATTTTTCCCCCAGCTAACTCGCCGGTTTGAAGCCAAATTTCTGCTATTTAGCGAGTTAGCTGCCTCATCCATCACCTAATTAAGCTTATTTGGAGGGCATCTGGGGCTAAATTTTATCGCCCTATCCATGGATAAACGTGCAAACATTGCACGTTTATATGTTGGCTTACAAGATAAAGCCAAACATTCCTAGCATTCCAAGCTAATGGCTTTTCAGATATCCCGACAGGACGTCTTTGGACGTCCCGAAAAGGGGGGAACCGAAGGTGGGAATGATCTCGTTTCATGATTTGGGGCGCAGCACGTTCCTAAGTACCTTCTGATCTAACCGGGGTCCTATTCAGGAACTCCCGTAGCCCACGGGGGGCCCTAAACCTACCCCCCGTCCTGCCTAGTCCTATGCGTCCAGTCCGTCCGCAAAACTCACAAATTTAACAGAATTTTGTATGTCCTGTCCCTACATGTCCTGTTTTTTGTGTCGTCTTACATATTATATATATATATATATATTTATACCCACAAACACATACACATACAATACTCATGAGCACACACTACACATGAGGCACACAGGCGACCTGAGCGACAGAAAGGTCGCTTGAGTTCACTCTAGAAACACGCAGAACCACGACAACATCAGCACAACACAACAACATCAACAGCAACAACAACAACAACACATACACATACACATACACGCACGTACACACACACATAACACACTCATGGCGACAGCAGCGACGACAACCGACCAAAGAAGTCGGTTAAGGAGAGTGGAGAAAAAGAAAGGACGAAAAGGAAGGGACACGGGAAGGGAGTCGGGACAGGGGGTTCCCGAGGGAATTTCGAGGGGCCGGGGCGAAATTCGGTCCCAGAACGAAGAACGGGGCCGAACGATACCAAACACGAGGGGGTTAGTCACAGTGGCGGGTCGGGACCCAATTTTGGGTTCCGACATGTATTAGCATACAGGGCTTCAGCGGGCTCTCCCGCTCTAACGGTTGGGCGGAGCGACGCCCGCCAGGCATCGTTGAACTCGCCTTTGAAAGGCGATTCAAACGAGGGGCAATTCTACCTTAACGGCAGCGGGTAGAGGGGCACTAAAATCACTACTGATAAAGACTGTTAAAGAGAGTGTCGGCAAAAAGTGGGGGCGCATTTTCGGCCGTCTCGGGTTAACAGGGCGACTGATGGAGACCCGCCGGGCATCGTTGAAGATGTCTCGACTTGGCGAATGCTATGAGGGGCGTTTTGCCTACTTTTGGGTTGGGGTTAAATTTTCGGTTGGTCTGTACCCACTTGCGGTCGGTATGCCAAATTGGGGGGCACTTTATCGGTCAGAACGGGCTAACGCGAAGTCGGACAAAGACCCGCCGGACATCGTTGTACTCGCCAGGAGCAGGCGAATAGAATGAGGGGTCGCATGAGTACATTTAGGGTCGGGGGTCAAATACGGAGTTGGTACAAACAGGCGGAATTTTATGTTGAATTTCCGTGGTACGGTATAAAACAGGGAAATGAAATCTAGCGGCGGAATGACTGGTCAGATCGAGACCCGCGTGGCCTCATCAGATGCCTAAATGGGTAGACTACTTGGAAACACGCATACTTTCAATCACTGATCCGAGGGCTACCAGAAAAGCCAGTTGTTAGTATGGTGGTCAGGCGATTTTGGGTATCAAAGGATGTTACAGAAGAAAGGTTTTGATACGGTGGGGCGAAAAAAATAGACACACCGAGTCACGAAGGTCACGCAGTACACATATATATGCATAACTATATTTCCATATAAGCCTAGGTTATGTCCACTCGGAACCTAGCGTAAGTATTGGTTGTTAATTGAATATTTACCTAATTTCCCTAGAATAACTCAGGAGATCCTCCAGCAATTTGCGATGTTTCGAGCTCGTTCGAAAGCCCGAAAAATTTTCTACCGAAACGTGCTCGGGACATTTTCGGTAAATCTGAACCGTTGGACGGTTACGGGCCGACAAACAGGCCCGAGGTCCGTTATTTCCGAATAATCGGAAACTACCGTAACCCACTTGTTTCAGCTTACTTCTGCAAGCATTAAGCTATGGTTTACTTTGAACCAGGTAAAATTGAGAGTCTTGATTTCGATCACTTCCCAATCCCTTAAACTGTCAAAGGCCTCCTATTCCCGGACGGTCGAAATTTTTAATTTCAGCGTGGAAACATTTCCTAACGGTCGAGCTCCGTTCTACTCTCCATCTCGGTGCCATTTTGAATCTCTTTCCTATTCTTGTCAAACTTTGAACCTTCGCCCTAATCAGCGTACCTGAGTAATCTGAGTGGATCCGTCCTACAGGATACACAATTATCATGAAACATGCAAGGGCATAAAATAATGGCAAAAACACATTTATAACGGTATGGATACACCAAGACAGCAATATTACCAAAACAATTACCAACGACCATGGCACCCGGCAACATTTGAAAACTTAGTTCCAGTAACTGTGTCTGGTTCGATTTAAGGCGCGTTCAGGCCATTTTGACGCCGAAGTCATGTAAAATAAACGTAACGGGCCGCAACGGGCCTGTTACATTATATTCCCGTCATTGCGGAAAGATGCGCAAGCAGTGCTCAAAGTGCCTTGATAATGCCATTTTCCACGATGGCCGACAAATTAACAGTAAAGGCTGACGCTCGGTGATTGTCGGGCATGACTTTTCCTATACTCACGGCACACTGGGTGCATATTCAGCTCTGCCTCAAATTCTTTCTCCATGACCTGCTGGAGTGTGTGGCCATTCACGCATTGCCCATCAGTTCCATTAAAATTTCCAACGAGGCGAGAGCTACTGGATCGAGATACAATCCAGTCACGTCGTGGTCGATAGGGGAGGCCATGCCTAGGATGCTGCTCAGCATAGCGCAATCTAGTTGCAGAGCCGCATCGGTACTACCCTCAAAGGGCACATCAAAAAGTCTGCTCACGCTATTTAGTTGTTCCATGGCTAGCACAACTCTCGATAGAAAAGAGCCTGCGGTTGTAGTACCGCAGACTGTCCAAAGTCGGCATTTATCTCACCTGCTCTACAGTTAATCGGTACGAGGCATTCTTCTACGCAAGGGGTCGAATTCTCAGCTAGTTCAATGCGAGGTTATTGGTAATTCGAGGTCTCGGCATGATCAGTGGAAATGGCAAACAATGTGTCCGGTCCCCAAAGTTGATTTTGTTCATTCGCTGTCAACGGGCGAATGTGTCCAAGTTCAATCGGGATATCGTTAGTAACATAAAGTCCATATGTGTTCAGTAGTTGCTCGTCTAGCCGGCCTAATCGTTCGTCGTTAGCGTCCCGCACAAAGTTAAATAGGTTTCCTTGTCCCATACACGCGTCTACCTGCTCGCTAATTATGCTTACTGACTCCTCCGAATTACCCGGGGACATACTTGGTCTCCCTTCAACGGATTCATCCTCAGCTGTCCTAGGTTTCTTAAGTGGGCTATCCGAATTACCCGAGGGCATACAAGGCACCTCTTCGACGGGTCCCAAAATATCGTTTGAAATGCTGAACAAAGTGTCGGTAGAATCACCTAAATTACCCAGGCGCATACGAGGCGACCTTTCGATAGGATCATCCCCAGCACTACGATCACTGTACAGAAGAGCGACATTCGACTCACCTAGTTCTCTTGGCTCGTTAACATCGCTATTCTCCCCGGTACCTTCACTTGATCCATCCTCACTGGTGGTACCATTGTCGTCCTCAGATTGGATATACGATTGACTCGTTCGCAAGCTGATATCAATAGCGTTGTCCGATATTACTCGCGGTAGCTAATTGTTTCGGCGCGTTTCCCACGCCCCTTCACGGTGCCACTCTGGTACATCGGGGGTGGGTTCACGTCTATACTAATCAGCATTAGGATCTTCCCACGTAGCCCAGAACTCTTCATCCCTCAAGAGTTGTTCCTCTTCTAGTTCATCATCGCTATCCTCATTAAAACTATCGGCCAAATCCTCTGGTGCACTCACCACGTCGTACCTACGCTCATTTCCTCGTACTATATCACTCTTACTAGTATTCGATAGGGCGCCCCGACTTAGATAATGCGTGAGTAAACTTAAGGTGACCCCACCAACCATCCTATTCTGTCATTACCGATATCGAATCGCAAACCCTTGTTACGGAAAACAGGCCTAATTTCATTCGGTTTTCGCTAACCGAAAATTGGCATAATCAAATCAAGTGCCAGAAATTACACCTTGTGTTCGAACAGAATTTTGGCGATTTCAGTTTGCAGAAATTCTGTTCCCTAATGTATTATCATTAAAATTTGTATTATACAGTGTTCGCGAACAAATTTAATGCAAAAGTGACGTCACAATCAAATCGACAAATTTTCGTTCTCAAACATTTGGGTAATTTTACTTCAATTTTCGCGAACACAAAATGGTTAGATTTGAATCGCGAGCGCTGTGTTCGTGAACAGTTTTACGTGAATTTCAATTGAGCAAAAAGCGTTCCGTAACAAATTTTATCCAAAAATACAAAATAGGATGGTTGCCGGGGTCGTTTTAAGTTTAGCCGCGCATAACACTCGCTCGCATCGCCTGTACAGTTCGCATCGCTCGCGTCGGATCCGTTATGTCCAGTTATGAGTTCAACCGACTCCCTCAATTCACTGCGTTTTGGATCAACAACATCATCAACCACATCAAATTCATCACGCAAGTTATTGAAAGAACTTAGCTCAACATGGGGAACGTTACTGCGCGCTTCAGCAACGGTGGGCATAACGGGAGCCTCATAATGCGATGGACAGTCTTCCTTTGCCACCCCGCCATCAACATTCCCGTATCTGGCCAGATCCGGGCAATCATTTCAGCCCCAACGATCATACCCGCTTCCTCGGTCAACGGTTGCGAATGGTTCACTACCTCCACAATGATACGTGTGACAAGGGCGGCCCCGGTCAGCATCAAGGAAGGACCCAATGACCGTGGAACCCCTTGTCAATGCGGTCGGAAAAGTCACCTCACGTCCATCAATATTATTATTCGCCGGCACAAAATAACATTCAATTACATCAACGTCACTTTCATTACCATCTTCCAATAATTCATTAAGGCTACAAGCGTGTCCTAACATAGGCAATTCAGCAGGTTCATACGACACACAGTTCTCACACATTCGCAAGGGACGACCCGCGCGGCGGTCCGACCCACATACTACGTCATTCGACATATAATTTAAAACAGAACTAGGGCTGGGCGACTCCGACAGGGCCCTAACATCGTACACCTCATACTCCATCGTTCTTCGTCACCTCTAAAAGCTCCGTGGGTGCCTCACACGGCGACCCGAATAAATCCACGTTTTCCCGAGCCATATCAACATTATTGGCTTCCCTGCCGGAATAATCAACATCATCAACACTCTCCACACACACTCTCGGATGGCCAGTCTCAGAGGAGGAAAATAATAACAATGGCTCAACTACAACATCATCCTCATTTACTTTCCCGTCAGTCATCTCCAAAGAGATGGGGGTCCGGAATTACCCCTTGAGTTGCTTCCCTGTGGTCTACCGGCATCAAAATCAACACTTCCCTTTCCATTACTTAACCTATAATTTTCAACATAATCATCTTCCATTACCTCACAACTCTACACTATCATTACTACCATTCAAAGCCATTAAAGTTCCTACGTTCGGGTCGGGTCCACGCCAGACCCACTTGTTCGATTGGTTAACCATACGCTCGCCTCGCTGTTCGCTCGCCGGCATATACACATACGGATCGACACACGCACTAGGTGCGTCCGCGCACAACATATACAAACCCTCTCCCTCATAACCCTCTTTTTGGTATTTTAAATTTTCAATGCTATATACAGAATTACTAAGTTCGTCCTGGTATCGTTCATCGTCCACGGTCGTCGGGCTCAACGTCCTAATCTCAGGATCGTCGATCGGCTGGAACGGACCACAGCTCCGAGAAAGACGCGCGGCATCAGCGCAAGGAGCAGATGTGATCACGTTCAAATGCCTCTCAACGAACCCATCCATTATCTCGGAACAGACCATGTCATCATGCCGGTTGATCAGGTATCCGTCGTCATCGTACTGTGATTCATCCGTAGTTGCTATGGCGTTAACGCGTCCAGTCGGAGCGCTGTATCCTAATTTGCCCTAAGTTCACGATTGCCTTTTGTTTGTGAAGCATTACAATTTAACTGGTATCGGCGACGCTCTACGCCACCACCATTTCTATTTCCACTGTCTCCAGCATAGGGACGATTAAACTGTTGTTGGGGCCCCATACCTCGGTCAAGCGGAGCTCGCTCATTTGGGACCCGCTGATATCCACTGGCCTGTCCCGGCCGGTTGTTATACATAGCGGGTTGTCGGTTAGTTGTGTAGTCTCCATTTCCACGATTATTATTGACAAAACCTGGCGGTGGACGGTTAGGCTGACACCCAGGTTGGTTAAAGTACTGGCGATTTCCGCCGTTATTCCATCCTGGGTTATTTCGATACCCAGCTACGGTCTCAAATCGACGAGATTGAGGTGGTGGGGGACCTCCACGGCCCATAGCGTAATTATCATTTCGCGGGTAAGCTCCTCGGTAGTTCCTCGGTTGGTACTGTCCTGGCTCTCGGCGTATTGCGCTAGAAACATAAACTGACACAGTCTCAGCGTTACGCGGTGCTTTGTTAGCTGCTGGCGGATAGCGTGCGGGATACAGGCAATTGCGCATAACATACCTTGGTTCTTCACAACGATAGCAATTAATCTGCGGCGGCAGCGCGCGCGGCGGTAGTGCGGCGGCCACAGCGGGTACGAACGGCTACGCGAGGGCGTTTAGCTGATGCGTGCTTTCAGCTCTTTTATCGATTACGTCCAACAACTGACTAATTGTGTCACTGTTACTATTATTCGCTTTCCGGTGTTTCTCTATCATGGTCTGGAGTTGTGTGATCAGACCTTCACCTCCTTCCTCGAGCAAAGAATTCACTGCCTTGGTGCAGGGTTTACTGGTAACCGATGCATCCGGACAGGCAGCACTAGCGTCCTCATATCGCTTAGCAACACCCACAGTATCCCGGAACGTCTCACACTCGTGAATCTGGTTAAGGATTTGCCTGCGCACCTCGGGTCGTAAACCCCTCTGAAAAAACAAACGAAGCATGGCGTCTCTTTGCTCATTCTCCATATCGGGGAAGGCGCGATCACACAACTTCTGCAGCTCTAAACCGTACATTCCGACTGTCTCATTCGCTCCCTGTTGTCGAGTGCAAAGTCCTGATAATGATTTCTCAGGGCGACGAGACGACGAGAACAGAAAACGTAGGTTAGCGACAAGTCCTAGGAAACTATGGCGTTTTCCCGATGGGAGGCCCTCGAAAGCCTCCCTTGCCGGTCCACGCAAGAGAGCTGGTACACAGCTTAACTTCCGACGATCATCCCAACCATTGGCGTTGGCGAGACGGTTGTACATTCGAACCCAGTCCTCAAAGTCCTAGCCTCCGGGTTTCCCATCAAAGGTTGGCATATCCCTTAACGGTATCATTGGTGGGCCAGTAGGCTGGGTGGTTAAGTGGTGTAGAATCTCGTTCGTAGCGTTCGCGTCCGAACCGAGCGCTTCGCAAAATTCCCCACGACGCCAGTGTCCGGCGGGCCGAGGTGGAGGGGCGCGAGCGGTCACTCACCGGTGCCGGTGATAGGTCGAGATCGGGGGCGAGTATTGTCCTCCATCGGTCCATTAGCAGCGCCGTAAAAGTCGCTAGTCTCCAAGTCTCTGTTGTGATTAACGTTAGAGTCCATTTACGTAGTGATTGTTTCTCAATATCTGTGTGTGGCAGGTTAGTCCCGGTTTACGTAGCAACCACAAATAGTTGTCAATCAGGCGTTCAGGTTCAGCAAAACTTAGTAAGGCAGACCAAGATTTCCTTTATCCCGTAGCAAAAGACAAAAATTCAGTGAAGGAAAAACCACGCCAGCTTATCACTGTTATAAAACTCAACGGCTCCAGTCAGTTCCGCAACACCCAAACTGATATTTAGATAGTGACAAATATAGTGACTGTTACAAAGACAGTCACTTATGATACAGCAGCACTGTTTAAACTAAAGCAAATTACGCTTACAAGTTAGGTGAAGTAATAAAAATAGGAATCAAAACAAAGCAAATTACAATATATGATTGTTCGAGTGCAGGCATGATCAACTTGATTGTCCCAACGTCGTTCCACAGCCAATCGCGGATAGCGCAGGCAGCCCAACGTCCAAATGTCCAACAGCAGCAACGAATTACCGAACCAGAGTTGCGCGAGAGCAGGTGCTATCGATTCGGGCTTTAAGCGGCAGTTACAGGTAAAATAGAACTGCACGGCTACAATATCAATTATTGGCAAATATACAGTCCCAAGTAGGTCCGGTAGCAGTCCTTGACAGTCCAAATTGCAGAATTCCGAAAACGTCACGTGCAGACACGCGGCCGTTGATAAGTGAGCGCAGCAGTGACCTTTGATGATAGTCCGGTCCTTGAACGTGGCGAACCAACTATAGAAGAGCTAGTCGATGGGCGTCGTTAATGTACCAAGGCGTACGGCGCGCAAGTCGGGTCGAATTAATGAGTGGCAATAAATGCGGCGACAGATCCAAATACGTGTACAAATATTACTTAGTTACTAATTTAGGCGATTAGTTAAAGCAAAGACGACCAGTTAATAAGCAGTCCTGAAAAATGTACGCACAGGGCCAGGCATCACATCGCTACTGCAAGGAGATTGCCCGTGAGATCGCCAAGAATTCTCAAAGGTTGAATTGACTTCTCCCTTTGTTCCGAACGACGCCTCACGGCGCAGAGATTGGGCGAAAAATTTAAACTCACGACGTGGGAGTTGGCCGAAAAATTTACGCCTCACGGCGTGGCCCCCATACCATGTAATAACAGGACGCAGCTGCATGGCGCAACTTCCTAACACCATGCCCATACGACCCCGGCTATAGTTACCTCAAGGCGGACCGTGAATACTAAAAAATTTTAACTCTATTCTTGGTCAGACCCAACAAGCTACGGAGCTTAACAGGCCGCAGGCGCGCTTCACGGGGTGTGTTCGAACCCCGCCCGATTGGTTGCGCACGTGTCCAGTTTCTGGTATGATTTCTGAGGTCCCCCAGGGACGCTAGCACCGACACCTGCTCACAGGTCATGGAGCTTAGCCGCTCTTCCCTATCCTAGACTCATCGGAAGTTGTTTAGTTCTATTTAGTTGTGTTAAATGTTGGAATAAAAGATGAAAATTTCCCTAGAATATTGAAGCTCAAGTTGATTTGTCTAATTAAGATCCTGATAGAGCTAGAGCATTGTAGCCTATGTGGCCCCCACAGGGTTCCGACAAGCCCTGAGAGTTTAATGTCAGAAGGTCAACGGCGTAGCCTGCTTTTTCTTAATGAATTAAATTATGGGAACCAGTGGTTGGACTGGTGTAACTTTTGTCTCATTGAAGAAAAATGTAAGGAAAGTTCCTAGGGAAATTTCGAGCTAGCGGGGAATGCGAGTTGAATTTGTTTGACGGCTCCTACAACTTTTATTTCTCCGTTCAAGCACTCCAAACGATAGTAGCGGAAGACCCTGCATTCTCGCCCCAAGCCGTGGCGGGCTGCGCCTGCTCGTCCGAGCGGACAAACCAAAGAAAATCCCCATCGTCTCGGTATGAATTAAGACTGTGCTCGTACTCATGATACGAAGTTTATTTACAGGCTCGAAGTTTATTGTCGGGACGAGTGTTCCCTATCGGCTATCGAGGCAGACTAAGTGAGTTGAGTCGGGGGAAACTTAGCATTAACTAGCGGCTGTTGCGCCGGTTCAATACATTGGGTGTATAGGGCGTTCAGCGAAAAACAGGGCAGGAGCGTGCAGATATCCGCCAGTTTGCGGACTAGGGGTGGTTATCCCTGCTTCGGCTCAATGTTAGCGATTGTTTCAGCTATGGGGCATAGCAAGCAGGGGCCCTAGGGTGCTTGGGAAAATGCTCCTTAAAGCGTGTCGCTTTAGGCAACTATCCTGTACACGCGGTGAAGGATGTTAGGCGGGGTCAGGGGAAAGAATGGAGACGAGACTTGACTATGTGAGCTCTACTCTAGCAACACAAAAAATAGTACGGTCCGGTTGTTACTCGAAGTACATCTGACGGTTATGCTTACAGATTGATTCGCGCCGTCTTCTCAGGTAACTTTGCCTATCAACGGTACGACTGACCGAACGGGTAAGCGAGAGACGAGGGGGGTGGAATAATTCATCAAATTCAGAGCGGTGGGGGTTGGTGGTAGCGTGAAAGCAGCACTAGGCGATTTCCTGAACAATCTCTGAGCCGCCCACAGGGGCGAGCCTGGTTATCTAGTTGTTTATATCGACTCCTCGGCCAATTTTGAAGTAGGCACGATGGGGGCACGACAGACGAGCGGCGTGCGCCCTGCCGATCGGTTAACCGATCTTATTTCCTAACCTTGGGGTAATTTTGAAACACCGGGGCACAGGGCGGTCGGCCCCGGACGCGTCCGCGTCTTTTCCTTTTCCTATGGTTGTTTTCTCTTTTCCTCTCCCTATCGACGATCTTGTCGTCCTAGCACACTGCTGTATACAGTGTCTCAACTGCACTGTTGTGCAGTTGTGTTATCATCGACGTAATAGTCGATGTTCCTATATCTCTGTGGCTGAATGGTTAAGACATGTAATTCTGCAGCGGACTTAAATTCCTCGCGCAGGATCGAATCTGTGAAAAATAGAGAAGGAGAAAAAAAGGAACTGAAAACGAGAATCTGGGCATACATAGTACATAGCCTAACGGGCAACTCAGGATGAATAGAAAAACAAGCTAAACTCAGCGATCAACTCGCTCCAAAGCAAAGTTGGGGATTTGCACTTGCTGGGTTCGGGGCCAAAATGGCCTGGGCGAGGCAATTAGTTTTCTTTATTGGGATGGGGGTAAGTATTTTAACTTTTTTGGATGCGGGAACACGAGGTGTTTCTCCCACCTGTGCACTGTTTGAATACTGCGATAGTGCCTGCCATCGGCTTATTTAACCATGCTCAATTTTAGACATTGGCCTCGAGAGAAGACCATGTCGCTACCTTATGGTGAACACCCGTAAGTTTGATCGTTTTAGTGGTATATTTTAGAGTGCACCAAAATGAGATTTTAATATCAAACTGTCAGTACGCGGCATTAGCTGGGGCGAACGGAATTTTGGGACGGCTAGGGTCTCTGCCCCATCGGCCGCTTGCTGGGTTATTTGGGCAACGATGGTATTTCCCAGCATTTTTCGGTCAGTTGTCATGGTGAAATGTGTGCTTATTTGAGATGCCTACCATATTTGCCTAAAGCTGTCGCAACGTTCCTGCAAATTTTATTAATCGTAACGAACCTCAACGCTATAACACAAAAGCCCTACAATAAAACCGAGATAATCCATTACAAACGTTCCTTGGGAACAGCAAACACCTTAAGCTCAAGATACGTTACTTAGAATTTGTTCAATCTGTTGAGTTCCCAAATTTTCTTAGCTCATATGGAAATGAAGAAATGAAATTTTAAGGGCTTACTAAAGCCCAACGGAGGCTAGTCCTCCGTTCCTAAGCTGCATTGTGTCCGAGCTCAAACACGGCATGAGCGTCGAACAATCAACTAAGCTGTGAATTTATAAACCATAAGAGCAAACCGTTAGATAAGTCAGTCTCTAGTTCTTCGGCGTACATGTTCAAGGAAATTTTACCATGGTCGGCTCAGGTATATTCTACAACCCTAACTCAAAGCAGCAAGTCACGTAAAGCCTGGACGAGAGGCGTCCATTTCGGTGTGCCCTACCTAAGACCACGGGGATTCAGACGGTCTTCGGCCATTTGTCCTATCCTTTACAGCAATTCCGTGCAATCCCAAGAACGCCTAAAACGGGAATCGACACAACGGCGTAGCTAGTCAGTGGGAAGGTGGGGCGCTCAACGATCACTGTCAAGTTACCCTACAAGGAGAAGGTTCGTGCTAATATCCTGCAAATTTTTGTCTCTCGAATGATCGGTCACGGTTACACACGGGGAAACTAAACCACCATACACTCAGTTCTCCTGACTTACAATAGTTGATCCGGGACAGCAACTGCTAGTCCCCTTCCGCAAGGCCAAGATGTTCCAAGCGGGTCCTCCGATTGTCGAATCCAATCGTAAACGCAAAAGGAAAACACTGGAAAGCAACAAACCGATGGTTAAAACATTAAAGAAAATGCGTCGGAGCCGGTCAGTAAAGTCGACCGAACTCCGCGCTGCCGAAGTCGAACTGATTCCAAGAGTCGACGCGTGGGTCGTAAGCTCGGAATTTTTGTCTATAATTTAGGATAGCGATTTTGTCGCCATCCAATCGTTGACGTTTCTTTACGTCAACCTTTTTGGATTTTTTCTTTGGGCGTCCAATCGGAGAAACTTCCGCCAATTCAAATTTGACAGCCACCGTAAGCCGTCGTTGTATTTAGGGAGAGTCAACTTCAATCGAACTTGCCGACATCAAACTGGAACCTTCCGAATACTCGGAGGTCAGCCATCTGCGATTTCTGCCCCGATTTTCTCATGAAATCCGAGCTTTTAAACCCAAATTTCCTGCAATTAGTAGAGGATGTTCTTTGAAATCAAATCCAACGCCTACGTTCTTAAGATAACATCCGGTCCGAACATGGTTGGATCACCACATAATTCTCCGCAACGTCCTCAAAATTTGCAATCTGTCCCTTATTTTGGATTGTTTAAGCTTTCCTGTTTTAATTGGCTCGGCAAACAATAGCGTTTTCTTTGTGGTCTTGATGAGCCGCTCGCCGATTCGACTCAATCGCGTTGTGGAAGGTGACCCTAGTCGCGAGCACACCTCAAAATGTCGGGAAAACCATTTTCAATCGTGATTGCTAGCTGACCTAGTTGATTCCCGCACCTCCCATGGGGAAAACAATCATGGGAAACGACCCATTTCGAGGTTGGAGGTAGAACGTCCTCCAAGGGACTCCTAGCTGGAGGGGGGTCCTATTCTGAGGCCCCATAAACCCAAGGGAGGACCTTAAACGCACCCCCATTCTGCCCGAACGTCCATGTCCAGTCCGTCCGTAAAACTATCAATTTTGAGCGAGATTTGTACGTTTTGTCCTCGTCCGTCCGTTTTATGTTATGTCCTCACACATATATATATACATATATATATACATACACATATCCATACTTACATGCATACACACACATACATACACACGAACACATACCAGATATAACGAAGACCTGAGCGACAGAGAGGTCGCTCAAGTGCACAACAGAAACACACAACACAACACGGCCTCAACAACAACAACAACAAAAGCGACCGACCAAAGAAGTCGGTTAGAGAAAGAGCCAGGACAACAAAACAAAAGGACAGCGAGGACACGAAGAGGGCGTGGGAAGGGAAGCGGGACAAGGGGAATCCGTGGGGTTTTCGAGGGTCTGGGGTGAGATTCGGCCCCAGGACGGAAAATGGGACCGATCGATACCAAACACGAGAGGGGAGGACGTAATAACGGGTCGCAACCCACCTATGAATCCGATGTATATAAGTATGGGGAGCTTTAGCGGGCTCTCCTGCGTTAACGCTTCGGCGGAGCGACGCCTGCCGGGTATCGCCGGACTCGCCGTCAAACGGCGATTCGAATGTGGTACCGCTGCCGTCAAACGGCGATTCTATTAACGGTGGTATCGCTGCCGCAGCGGTGCTAAAATCACAACGATAAGAGAGAGTGGCAGAGAAGGTAGGGGCACTTTCGCCAGCCGTCCCGCGTTAACGGGGCAGCGCGCGGAGACCCGCCGGGTATTTTCGGAGATGTCTCGACGAGACGAACACAATGAGGCGCGGTTCGCCCGTTTTGAAGTAAAGAGGAAAATCTCGAATGATCTGCGCCCACTGGTCGTTGGCGGCAGAAATGGGGGCACCTTTAAGTGACTACAGCGGGTCAGTGGAGAGTCCGGTGAAGATCCGGTGCACGTCGTTGGAACTGTATGGTCACGAAGAATAAAAATAGCACTGATTCAGGAATGGGGTGGGACAACGAGGATGTAGAAGGGCGGGGGCTTGCATCAGTCATATGTTACAACGTGGTAATAGGAAAAAAGGGCGATTTTACCTGAAATACGCTCTGGGCGAAGCGTTCACGGTTGTGAGGGAAGGCACATGGGTCTTGAAATCATACGCAGTCGGCTAAGGAGCACATACACACATATATACATATATAGTATGTTATGAATATATGGAAAGTAATAGTCCTGTTTCTACCTTGACAACCCAACTTAGCGTAAGTAGCGGTTGTCTTTGTACGTTACGAGCGAGGTTCAGGCATTGGCCGGAGCGATTTTGGTGTCCAACAATAGTCCTCAAAATGTTCTACCAACCTGCTTTGGTTACTTTCCCCGGATAATACCGCACTGGACGGGTGCGGGCCGTGAGATTAACGCGGTATCCGTCGTCTTTTGTAAGCTCAAAAGCTACCGTACGTGTAAAATTAGCTATTTTACGACTTGTGATTTCCCGCGACCATTGCTTAGCATACAGCCAAAATTATGTAAACTTAATATTTTTAATTTCTGTCTTAATAAACTTGTTAATTTGAACGTGCAGCCAGGGGCCTCCTATTCTCGGACGGTCATAACCGTCAAAGTTTTAATGTATAGTGGCGACTGGTTGGGGTTCTGCGTGATTCCAATTTTCTGTCGGTGTGGGGGTTAGTGTCCAGTCTCCTAAATCGGTTGAAACAGCCTAATTTTCACTATCTCGTCCACATTGCCCCGCCCGACACTCGTCCCGGTGATCAGATAGGCACTCAACAAATAAGGATAATAATGTCATGATATATAGTATCAATGAAAACAGATCAGGTTAAAGCATACGAGTAAGATCATAGAACACGGCATGGGATACTAAAACGGATAAATTCACAAAGTACGGCATAATGATAAAGCGGATAAGATTATAGAACACGGCATGAAATGCTAAAAACGACTCACAGCATAAAATACGCCATAAATGGTAAAGCGGATAAGGTTATAGAACACGGCATGAAATTCTAAAAACGACTCAAAGCATAAAATACGGCAAAAATGGTAAAGCGGATAAGGTTATAGAACACGGCATGAAATGCTAAAAACGACTCAAAGCATAAAATACGGCAAAAATGGTAAAGCGGATGTGGTTATGAAATACGGCATAAAATGCTAAAAACAAGTCAAATCATGAACTACGGGATTAAAATGTTAAAACGGATAAGTTTGTAAAATACGCCATAAAATGTGAGTTCCTCAGGGTTCCCGAATAATTTTGACATTGAAATCAATGAAAAGACGCGTAACGGGGCCGGAACGGTCCTGTTACACGTGGAGGTGTGGAGTTCGAAAAATCGAGAAGTCTTGGTTATGTTTGTAGTGATGCGTTTTTTTTAAATTTGGAGGTTTAGACGTTTAGTTTGGTGTCTCTAAGTACTCACAGGGAAGGGATAGGTTGACCCGAATGAGTGATTTTCAACCCTCTATTCCCGCCTAGCGATAACTAGTAATCTCTAGTTTACCTTTATTTGCGGGAAAAATCTAAAATTTGCGAATTTAAATTACCCCATTAAAATGCTCTTCCTTTTCGGGTGCTTTTAATTTCTCTTCACTCTCTTGGCTCTAGTTCCTTTGAATATCACACCATTATGAATACGATAAATTATTTTTCCTCTCTTGCGTGTCCTTCCGAAAGTCAGGTCTCTTTAAAGTATGGCCCAAATTGCACAAAGGCTTCGTACGGTGAAAGATCCGTGCAATACCTTGGCCCGCCCTGACATGCAACATGCTACATTTTACAGCACTTCAAGGTTTACATCCCGGTCTGCGCACCGGGTTCAGCCTTGGGGCACCGAATTTCCGAATTTGCTCAATAGGCATCAAAAGTTCACCCACTGTCCCGGGCTCATCCGAGTGTGCGCCCACTTTCCTTTGCACCACACAATTAACATTATTAGTATCAAGATTATTATTATTATTATTATTATTAACAACACCATACAACGATTTGACCTAAGTCGGTCAAACCTATGCCGACGATCCTCATAAGTCGGGAGCACTATGATCCTATTGTCGTGTCAAAATCAACCCGCACACCTCGGGCGGGTGGAGCTAAATCATACAGTACATTATAATACTGACATAGTTTTATTTTATATCACCACTGAATTATACACCAAATCATGTCGGGATCACGCTCCACCGGTATACGATCGCCCATTTAGGTTCAAATTTATTTCCTTTTTGAGTGATCTTGAATATGGTGAAACTAATATAAAGTCTCGGGCTGTTACAGTGCTATGTCTTGTCCGTCATCTTATAATATTCCTTGTGTGTGAATATTTAATAGCCAACTACCGCCATCTTTTGTCTGTTTAATGTGGTGTTTATATCTTCGGGTACGACGGAATATTTATGCATGTGCTGCCATCATGACCTTAGTTGCTGTCATCATCAATTTAATTAATAATGAAAACGGTAGGACCGAGTTCCACAGAAAATTATCTAGGTTTTTAGGTACTTCGAGCACACCGAAATTTTTATCGCTACAGCCTAAGTGTATGGGATCAAGAGCACTTCCGTCCGGGAATGAGATGCCTATCGGCGGTTCATATTTTGGTGTGGTAACGATACTGAGATTAGTCTGAGAGTAACGAAACGCAGAAATATCAAGTCTACAAGAGTTACAGTAGCTTAGTTAACTTTCTTCCGAATGGTTGAGCTAATAGAAATACAGTGAAAAATAAAACGACAAATTTGAACAACTTTCAGTAACCGAGAGAACCGTATCCATTGACCACCCGTAACTGGTAACTGGTATTTTACAATCCGATTACTTTTTGGTTCGAAATTTAGTGGACTTCCTAATGGGGCCCACTGTAATGAAATTGATCGAAGGATTATTGGTTATCTTAATGAATATCTCAAACCACTTGCTCAAACAATCGCTACTTACGCTAAGTTGGGTTGTTTGTGTTAATTGCTCACGCCCAGGTGTAGAGCAAGTGGTCCGGCTCTTACCTCAATCTTAACAGCTAGCTTCTATCTTCTTATCTCAACCTCACCGTTTGACTTCTCAGCCACATCTCCTACTGCCCGAACCGTATAGGGTCATGATGATGACAAATTTAGGTAAAGTCGTCTCAAATCACTTGAGAAATCTCAAATCTTGCAAGCATTTACAATCTTCAAAGGGGTACGCTATATCAGCCGTCTAGGTGTCATTGCGTAGGTGCCTCAAGGTAAGTCTTTAAAAAGCAGCATCATTAAACCTTATGTGTACTAGGTAAGGGATCCCAGCTGCACCACCACTTTCCTTGGTGTAGTGCCCGGACAACAACGGATTCCACGACTCCCCGGTGATCTATGCGATGACCTAAGGGAACCGCTTAGCTTAGTAGGCTGCCGGCGGGTTAACCAGGGTGTTCGGCCTGGCCCCTATATTGGCCCACGTGTCTAATGGTATGAAGGTCCCCCGAGGGAGAGTCAACCCTTAAGCTTGCTCACAGGTAATA
This sequence comes from Trileptium ribeirensis, assembly GCA_030248225.1. Lineage (NCBI taxonomy): Eukaryota > Metazoa > Nematoda > Enoplea > Enoplida > Thoracostomopsidae > Trileptium > Trileptium ribeirensis. Next base: position 23,055 of record JASANE010001933.1, read on the forward strand.
AGGCTGACTCGCCGTTCCCTCCTAATCCGCTTAATCCCCTAAGCGGGGTGCTCTGGTCCTAGTGTAACCTTGGCGAGATTCCCCGTTGGTGTGTCCCTTTATGCATGAGTAAATTTAAGCGGCACCCCTTACCATCCTCTTTTGGCAAAAGCGATTGCCATTCAGTTGTACACTGAACACAAATTTCATTTTTGTGTTAAAGAACAAAAATTAGTCCGTTTCATATTCCACACATTATAATTTGAAAATGTTCGCGAACACACTGGTGCTAAAGTACAGGGACCGAATTGCATTCGCTAATGGCGTTATGGAAAAGAAAAATGTCGAAATTGGATACGGCTACTGAAATCCGAGTTTTGTTCGCCAACAATGTTTTGTATATGGCATCAAAAGAGGATTGTTGGGGTCGCATCTTAAGTTTACTCTTGCATTACGCTATTGTCCCGTTCTAATCCTAAAGTGATGCGCGACTGGCCCTTAAATCTAGACTATGACCACGTGTCAATCCTAAAGGGCCTAGTCGAGGTATGTCCCCGGAATTTGATTACTTATAATAACGTAGGGGCACTGCGGCGGAGGCTCCAATCCCTTGAGTGTTAAGATACTAATTACTAGTGTTATATGCCGGGCGGCGAGGGATGCAAAGCAATAATTAACTGCGGGAGGATTCGCGGCGGGAGCGCTTTTATAGTTTAAGAAAACACGAATGTAATGCGGGGTGCAGAGGGGTTTGCCGGCTCGGGGCTTAAAGCGGGAAATGCGGGAGAACTTGCGTCAGCGGGGTAAATCCGCAAGGCGCTAGGTTGCGGATAACCTGGTCACTATGGCGGGGAACTGTCTTGGGTTTGCAAATCATTAAGGGTTCTTGTCGAAAACAGACTCCTGAGATCTTACCGGGTCCAAGAAGAAATGACACACGATTCCTAGCTGCTTGATACATGACACACACGGTTCAATCGGTTTGCTATTGAATCCCTTTTTGTGTAGTTGACTCATTTTAATAATATCGCCCAATTGGGGCACACTGCACTCATATTCAATGCTTATATTACAACACTATTGACTTCGGGTACCCTGCAAGATACCCTAATGTGCTCATTAGATACCCAATTAACACAATATTTTATTCAACATCTGATCAAATGGGACTCATCAATTTAACTCTCTTACCCATGAAAATGCTACCCCTTTTTTTAACGAAAATGTGGTTGGCCTAGTTATCCACAATATTTGCACTCACGCATTGAAAACACCAGATGAAGTGAGATTCCTGAAAATTTTATCGGGCTCTGGTCCGCAGTCGTTTGCATCGCATACTAACCGTGAATGAAAGAAACAGCGGACGAATGGGGATTCGACGCGGCTGCTCGATTCCAGACAACCGGGGGACAACTCGTGTCACCCGAGGATGCAAACGGCTACGTACCCCAAGTTACTCCCATCATCACCTATAAATTTTGGCAGAAGCTTATTTAGAAGCAATTATTAATTATCTCTTCGTACTATAAACTTTTCACATCCTAAATTGTATGAATTCTGATTGAATCTGAACAGTATCAATATTGATTGATCCTAAATAGTATTAATTTTGCTGAAATGTACAGAAATGATCATTGACCGAGACAGTCGCGGTTTGCCGCCCGTCGGAAGATGGTCCACAATATCCTTCGAACGGGGAGAAGTATAAAACAGTCTGGACCCCTTGGCCTGCCGAGACGACACGCCGGGGGCAGCAGAGGCTTTCAATCGAGGGCTAAAAACTCCCCGGGCTCCCGGTTACCGTAGCTGCACGACTTGGGGTGCCTGGGTTCTTTCCCCTCTTTGTGAAAATGAACGCAACCCCCTAATTTTACAGAAACCACGCGGGGTATCGCTCGGGAAATACCAAAACCAGCGACGAAGATCGCGACTGTCTCGGCAATCCTAGATTTTTGAAAGACTCTACTTGTTTTCCACCGAATTCTGCGATGCCACTCGGAGAACTTGATCCTACGCCTTCTAGCAAAATTTTTGGCACCATCGTTTGGCTTAGAATAGCAATTTTCTGCTCACTAAATTTTTGCCTTAAAATGGAAATTTTGCTCAACATGATTTGCCTTAGAATAAAAATTTTGCTCACTCTCCGGACTGGAGAACAGAGGAAAACTTCCGGAGAGCGGTGAACCAGTCGATATGTGCGTGAACATAAAATTTCGAACAATTTAGCCTAGTCTCGAGAATTTTGACGGGGCCCGGGTTTACCGACGCGCGGAGCATCCTTCCGACGCTCCAATGTCCGCAAAGGACAGCCCTTTGTAAGATCGAAACATGTATCAATCCAGGGGAGGCTCTCCACCGTGGGGGCACGGCGAGAAACCACCCCTAGTATACCTAAACACAACCTATATCAAATAATATTTTGAAAAATGGCGACAACCGCCAGAACTTAAAACCAAAACATCGACTGGTCCCAATCGGGGAATTGGGCAGTCTTCTTTTATACTCTGAGTCTCCGCCCCGCTTCCAAGTTGTAAGGCCAGACGCTAATCGACAAAATTCAAAATTCCCGAATATATATACATATAGGTGAACAATCAAATCAGCTCAAAAGAGCAAACATTATATTATCTATGCCAATTGATCAAACTACCCGAACCCAGCCAGACGATGTTCAATCATATCGGCTCTGACCAGCCACAACTTGGCACACAACGGCACAAAATATACAAATCGGAGAACAATTACAAAAAACGCCGCCACAGTGCAGCTAATTGCACGATGGTCGATGGTTATATATTCAAAACGTCCCACAACTGTTCCAACATACATAAAACTGTTGAATAACCATTAAACTTACATAAAAAACTGTTTCATCTTCCTGCGTGTCAGGATAGATCTATCTTCCCGGGTCCCAAAATGTGATGAAAACTCGAGAGTGCACTTTTGTCATGGGGTTTCGCACAGCCCCCGACCCATCCTGACACTTGGCGTCATGTACGGTATACATTGTACTATTTAACAACAATTGCATATACGTTAGTGTTTACGGATGCGCATCGGAATCGACCCTGGGGCACCTAATCAACAAAATTGTTAAGTCCGATTGTAATGGATCGTGAAATCTTTCCCCTTGTCCCCGGCCCATCCGACTACGCATCCGTACCGCCTTCCAATGCAAATCATTTATACAATAATACAGCAATATTATTTATAATTTAATAGCAATCCTGGGATCGATCGGATAGCCCAACCATGAGATTTTAATTCGATTTTAGGGTGCGAAATCACCCCGCGCACCTCGGGCTGGTGGAGCGTGATCACACCTTTATAGCACACAATTACAGTATTTTATTTTATTCAACACAGTTATGAATAATACATCAATAAATCCCTGGATCACGCTCCACCGGTATCTGCTCGCCATTCACCCACTGAACTTGAAGACCTTATGGCCTGATTTTGCATATTTGGAATTCGGCATAAAAATCGGGATGTTACATCTCTTAAATATTTTTGGATTTTATAGACTCCTTGCTTATGGCAAAAATTGAATTTATTGAGATATGCCTAACTAATTGAAAAATTTACGTGATTAATTTCATGTGATGTACAGCCCTTGATGTCACTTAAGTAAAATTAGTGTGAAATTCGAAAAAATTTAACCCGTCTGGGCTTAAAATTACGTTCAATTTCGAAAAATTTTCCAAAATTTCCCAAAAATTTGCTAAAACGATTGTAGAAGGACGATCAAACTGTTTGGTTATCACCAAAAACGCGTCTCTTCTCCCTTATTATTCGGTAATTTTGGAAGTTTTCCCTTATGGGTTATAATATTTTATGATAGTTTACCTACATTTTGAGTCTTGAAAAATGTTTTCGAAAAGATATCATTCCGTGTTCATGAGATCGATGTTGCCTTTTTGCTACACACAATATAATATAATATGTGTATATACACAATAACATATTATTACTAGGTATTATAGCATGTACCTCCAAAGTTTTGGGGTCGGGTTGGTCCCATGCCTTGGTTTCGAGGTAGCCCCTAGGAAAAGATCCGGCTGCCGGGGTGCCAAATCCCAGAGGTTCCCATTAAATTTGATACTTTCGTTGGATAATTCGTAGTTGGATTTCGCTAAATTCGTTTTGATTTTATGAACAAAACTTTTTTACCCTGAGTTCATCTAAGAGTTGTTTGTGCCATCCGTAACACTTAGTTTGGTTACTTGTGCTAGTGTCCTATCTTATTTGCTCTGCTCTACTTTATCCGATAGTAGTTATTCCCTATTTATGTTATGTACGATTCGCCGTTACTCGCACTACTTGTTCCGACCATCTTTATTACCCGTTTAGGTTTTTCTAAATACTCGCACGCTTGCACCTATTTCTCTAATAGTTCACGCGTCGCTCTCCTTATTGCTCTCTTACCGCGTCAAACGGGCGAGTTCGGCATCGCGCACTAATTGGCCGACCCACTCCCGCAAATTACGCCGACAGTACTTAGAAACCATCGGCTCCTCGAATTGTGGGCGTTCCCGCCATTCCATGTGCGGTTCATCCCGTTCCCAGGCGTCGGCGGTGTTAAAGGCGACTGGCCAGTTCGGGAAGTACACATTGTGAAACGCGTTGTGGTGTTGCCGTATGGTTAGCGATGATCCGCTTGAATTCGATGGTCCAGGACATTGCGTCCTGGTTGGTCGCGGCCCATCGGGGTATTGGCGGTGCGGCAACAATGGGTGCTCGTGCTGGCACTCGCCGAAACAACATCCCTAGATGGCGCTTAATCTTCTTGAAGGCTGCATTTGGGTTGGTCGCATGGAGCTGCTCCAATGGCGCATTCCGATAAATGTATTGGTAGCCTCCAATCAGGATAACGCATTTGGTTAGCGGTGTCAGGACAGCGCTGGCGAGTTGGATCATGCGGACCAGCGTGATGCCAGGCCATGCGCAGACTAGCCGCTTGTTATCGTTGGCTGTTTCCAGCAATGGCAGCGTAAGCGCGTCACCCACGACAATGACGTGCGGCCAGCGGGCGTATCCGGAGGTGAGGTATTCCCGCATCTCTTCAAGGAGCCGGCCCATGACGTTGTGACAGTGTCTGGGTTGTTCGCCTTGTCGTAGCTGCTGGATCGTACGTCCGACGCCCCAGAAGGTATCGGTGGTCACCCCCAGTAGCGGCCGACTGCCAGTGAGGTGTAAGATCCGCGCGTAGCTAGGGATGGTAAATTTGTGGAGCAGAATCGGACGCATAATGTACACACTTAGTCGCTTGTAATATTTGTTACGGACGACGAATCGTCTGTAACCAAATTTATAGACGTCTTGTCGTCTATAACCTGACATACGGACGATCGATCATTTGTAATAAGGTACGGACGACGCATCGTTTGTAACATAAATTTTCCAGTCGCTGTACGCATTATTCTGTGAACGGCGCACGATGCTGCGGAGCTGCAGCTCAGTCGGGCTAATATCGGCTTCCGCTAACTCCTTCACAGCGTTATCGAAACCCAGCAGGTCCAGCACGCCGAGGTGGAAGTGTTCCGACGCGCTGGACAGACGCCGCCCGTTGTGCTGGAAATAGTCGGCTGTCGTTGTCTCGTTGGCAAGCATTGGCCGGCGGGTTCCTTTAGAGGCGAAGATTTCCACGCGTGGCCCTATTTGAACGCGGTAGAGAGGCACCGTCGGATAAACGCCGCCGCCGCAAACCATCGGCACGTGCTGCACGCCCTTTGGCAGCAATGGCATCGGGATATCGTTGGTGCTGTAGCTTCGTCGCATCTATAATGTATACACCGCGAATAAGTCTGGAGGTACAGATAATTTAGTTTACTTACGAATATTTTCCTTAACCCCCTTCTGTTGGACGGTCTTGTTTACTTGCGTTGAGGTACGTGCGAGTATGGGTTAGGATTAGTCCACTCGTAGGTCTGTATCGTCCGAGTCAGACTCTTCGTATGGTGGTGGTCGGGGTGTTCGTTGTCGCCAAGCTGCAGGGTGTAGTTCTTGGCTAGAAGGATATCGTGGGAATGAGGTCGGTAGAAGGGTCCCACCTGGCGAGCGTCCTCCCATCAAAAGTTGTCGTGGGGTCAACAGTGGTGCGCTGGTCATTGAGGTGATGACGCTAGTAGATTGGGCGCGTGTAGTAGAAGCCAGCCTGGTTGATGTTCCTGCCGTTTCAGTGATGGTCGTCCCCGGTTCCTGAAAGTTACACGTCTGGTTCTACGTAGGGCGTCTCCTACTTCCTCGTCTGATGCAGCGCCATATGGCTTAAAGACCCGGTCCCTGGCCTGGCGATGTAGAAGATGTCTAGTTGTAGCCGTGGCGTGAGTGTTGCTAAGGCGTATTATTCCTGAGGAGGTAGTGGCCGCGGTAGTGGGTTGTACTAGCTCGGTGATAGTTACCGTGGACGGTACTGGCTGGTCAGTGGTGACGAGCTGGATAGTTGAACTACCGCGTGCGGGTCCGGCTTGTTTCCTCGGAGTCGCTCGTCCAACAAGTGCCTTCCCTCGCTCTTCCGGTGGTGCTCTTATGCAAGGAGGGGCGCTTAAGGTCACAGCCCGGACAGTTTCTCTTCGGGGTGCTGGTGGTTTGCGCTTGACTCCGCAAGTGCAAATTCGCTTAGTGAGCCAGAGTTTCCCGGTCGTGTCCTAGAGTCACTACTCGATGTTTCCTGTCCTGTCTGACCGAGTCGCTCAGCGGAAGATTGTTCCTGCGAGGTTTGGCTAGTCAACTCGTCGTCTGCTTCAGCTGCTCTCACGGCCGCCGTGGTACCTTCGCCAGATGTCTCTGACAGATAGCTGGACATTGGTGACCCTGGAGGTTGTTGAGTAAAGGCCGCCTCGCGAAAAACATATTGGTGGGGAGACATAGGTCTGCCGGCAGCTGCTGGTGGAGCGCTATAAGGACGCATTGCGGTATAGTCTCCTACGGTTTGGGTTGACATTTCCATTGGTACCCGCAGCCTTGATGCCATAATATGTTCAGCTGGTCGTGATTGAAATAATGGATGGTCCTGAGCGGCGAGCATAATTTAGTAGCGCAAATCCCCTGAGGTGTATGGTCCGGGTACGACAATTCCACCTGAAGCGCCGCGTGGTGTGGTAGACAGCGTGATTTCTGCTGGGTAGAAATGTTGTCCTTCCAGTATTCCAACACCTACAGTCGGTACGCCGAATGGAACTTCCTCACTGGTAGCCACTATTCTTTCCATCGTGGTTACGGGCACAGTGTGCTGTCCGTATTCTACCTGCGTGCCTCGGCTACCAGGTTCTGGTATGTATGAAAAAGCCTCTTGGCTAGTAACCTGTTCCTGCGATATTGGTGGCCACGATGGTTCTATTTCTGTGTCCGGACCAGTCAGTGGAATCCGATTCCTGACCGTGCTTGGATTTTGAGGCTCGTAGTCGTCCGTCCAGTACTCAATGTGTTCCATTGCTGCTTGCTCGGCCTCGATTTCAGCGTACGTCCGGCGATATAAGTTAGGGCCATTAGGGTCATCCATTTCCACACTCTCGGTATCTGAACTATCACTGACTGCTCTTCTTACAGTCCGTACTGCTGCTTCGTCTACGGATACTATTTCCGTAACAAAATCTCCATCAGCGATAATCAGTTGGGTTGGTTCATTCAAACCCCTTTCTAATACAGAAGCGTGTACTTTACCTAGCCAGTCCCCCACGTTAGGTACTAGATCTAATGCCCTAAAACACGGCTTAGTTCTATTAATGTGCACGACATGTGCCGTACCCTCTGGATTAGAATGCATTCTTAAGGGCATGCGCGGCGGGGTTATCCCTAGTATTTCGTATGGTCCACACCAACGAGGTGTAAGTTTTCTAGAAGTTCCTGGCGTGGTATCGTGCCTATAAACCCAAACTAATTCGCCTGTTTGATAGCGTGGTTCGCGAGCTCGTCTATCGTATCTAAGTCGATTTCCTTCCTGGGCGGCTCTCATTGATTGGTACCCGCGTTCCCTAATAGAAGCCATCCAGCGCTGCGCGTTGGCCCTATAAGAGTGAGCTCCGGTGTGTCCAGTAGCTGCACTATGCGTGTCATATTCCCCAGGAAGCCTAGGGTAGAATCCGTGCATTAGTAAAAACGGTGGGTATTTTGTTGCTGTATGTACCGAGGAATTGTAAGCCATTACGCAAAATGGTAAAGATACATACCAAGAGTGGTGGTCCTCTTGTGGTACGCTTACTCGTAACAGATATAATAATGTTCTATTAAATCTTTCACTTTCGCCATTTGCCTGAGGTTGGTAAGCCAAACTCATGTGTCGAAATATTTGCATTTCTTGGCACAGGTTTTCAAACATGTGTGCGGTAAAAGCACCTCCTCTATCGGAATACAGCTCCCTGGGAGCTCCGTACGTATTGACTACCTCATATAAAAATATATGAGCGGCTGTGTGAGCATCCTGGTGCCTTATTGCTACTGCTATTGCAAAGTTGGTGAATTGATCAATAAATGCAATAACATAACGGTTGCCTGCCTGCGACCGAACTTGGTGTCCAGTATGTCTACGAATACACGATACATTGGTTGATTTGCCAACGGAACCCTACCCAATCCGGTGGTCATCCGAGAAATCGGTGCCTTTGCGGATTGGCACAGAGTGCATCGCCTGATCCATAACTTGTAATTATATGCC
>JASANE010001934.1:0-63760 GCA_030248225.1 Trileptium ribeirensis
ATCGGGAAAACAGCAAATCTAAAAATTCAGAAATCGGGAAGTTAAGAAATTCGGAAATCCGGAAAATGGGAAAACGAAAAATTGGGAAATCTAGAAATTGGGAAAGTAAGAAATTGGAAAATCGGGACGTTAGGAAATTGGGAAGACGTGAAATTGAGAAATCTGGAAATTGAGAAATTGGAAATTAGGAAATTGGGAAAACGGGAAATCTGGAAATTTGGAAGGCGAGAAATTAGGAAACAGAAAATTGGGAAATCTGAAAATTTCGAAAAGAGAAATTATGAAATCGGGCAACTGTATCGGGAAATGGGGAAAACGGGAAATTTGAAAATGAGGAGATTGGGACCCTGAAATAGGAAAATTGGTAAAAGACGAAATTGTGATGTCGGGAAATTGGGAAACCGGTAAATCATAAAATTTGAAAATCTGGAAATTGAGAAAACAGAAATGGGGAAATTGTATCCGGAAATTTGGAACTCAGAAATTTGGAAAGCCGAAAATCGGGAAACTTGGAAATCGGGAAGTTGGGAAATCTGGAAATTGAGAAATCGGAAAATATTAATTATCCAGATTCATTAATTATTCATTAAACATGCGTTTTACATATTTGTGGCATATATTTAAAAACATAAATATATAAACCTGCCGTTAGCGTGTAGTAAACCAATAAAATAGCTATTTTAGTATAATGGAAACTAGTACAAAATACATACGCTCCAATGGCCAACACCGTCTATTAACATAAGAAACATGGCCCAGCTCCACTAGTACAAACGTACTGGTATAATAGCTGGCTGTGCACTTTACTTTGCAAGGTGGGTTTGACTAGGCCAAAACGTCACGAGCCCGATTTGACTGCGTGACAGAATCAGGCCCTAGCTACACACATCTTAAATGATGCATGATATATGTGTACCAGCCCAACTTTGTGAGAATGATAAAACGTGCGAAACGTAGTAAATTTCGTAAGGAACAAGGGAAAAGGACGACCGGATACCGGCGGAGTGTGACCCCTGTACGAAGTTACATAATTGCGTTGTATTGTATGAACTTTGAAATAAACACTTGTATCGCATTTATATTGTGTTTGTATGGTCACACTCCGCCGCCCGAAGGTGCCCGGGGTGATTTTGGCACCGAAATTGAAGACAGGTATCATAAGTAGGGGTGTCCGGTCGATCCTAGGGATATAAATTGATGCAGTATCGTGTATAATCGATGTTGTGCCTTATATTATGTATGATTTATTGTAGTCGATGCGTAGGACGGGTGTGCGTTCGGCGAGGCCGGGGACCAACGGCTGTTTCAAGGATTTTTGGTAAAAAACTGGTCGCCCTGGGCCGGTCCCAGCGCACACGCCGAATGCCCAGTATCTCATGATAACTGCCGTGTATTATTGTTTGTTATAAATGTATATAAAAGGTATTTGATCAAGGAATATCCGGATGAGCCCCAAGCAGGGTTAAGTGATCAAAATCCTTGGTCGGAGAAAATCAAAACAGGCTATTTTAGGATACAGAATTTCTAAGACACTATTTTTGGGTGCAACAAAAAAAAACCTCAATTTTTGGGTTTCTTACAAATTTTAAGGGAATGGGGGTGACTGAGCCCTTTTGAGGACTCCGCTGGGGTGTCGAATCGTCCCGGCGGGTCTAAAAATTTGGATCCCCTAAATACTTAGGGACCCCCGAACAGGCGTTTAAGCCTCCAATTTTCTAAGCCTAAAATGACACCCAAGGTAATCAAAACTCCCCTATTTTTGGAGCCCGGGACACTTATCGGGTTCTCCCCTAACTGTTCCATCCAAAACCGGGGCCGCCCACCCCCGCGGGTCCGCGCAGGATCCTCTAAACTTAAATGGGACCCCAAAATTTTACTTCCTGGGCGCCTAAATCGGCCTCTAGCGGGCCTCCCGTGGAAGATACCTTAAATATTAAATTCTCATCAGTAGCCGGCCTGCCAGGGCATGATTCCGGTCCTGCCCCCGGCCGCCTACTGTTCCTAGATCTCGAGATATCGGCAAAAAGGTGCCGATATCCCTATGAGCAAGCGGCACCCTGAGCGCCGCTATATTGAGCCCTAAAATTTCTCTTGCGCCGGCCAGCGCGAGGTTTAGGTTGTTTACGCTGCTGGCCGACGTGCGTGCCAATATGTCTATCTAGCTTCAAATGACCAGGGGCTGAGCTACGCTTACATCGCGACAGTGTGGTGTTGTGACAGCTATGTTAGCGGCGTTTTATTTTATTTTTGTTTGTTGCCGAGTTTTGTCTTATTAATTGTGAATGCACACATGTATGCATATATATATAGTCTTTTACGGGCCAGATAGTTGCTGATTTTTGAATCTGGCAATGCCAACCAAACTAAGGACCAAACTTACAAAAGAAAGAACCGGAGGGGAAGCTGGACAGTATAAAAGCAGGCTACCCGTCAACACAGTGGAATCAGTCGAGCGGCTCTTTTCAAAATTTTGACGTCCTTTTCGGCGGTTGTCGCCGACTAGTTTTGCTCACGTTTTCGTTTTGTTTCAGCTTCTTGATGCAGCGCTCGCCCGGGTGACTCTTCGGTATGCAGACGTGCGGAAGAGCTCCACCCGAGGCCTTTCCAATCAGAGAGTTTTTTCGTATTTTTTCGCTTCCATCGGAGGGCGGCCCTTGCGGAGGCCGGGGCGTCTAATGGATGCCCTGGGCCCCCGCAGGTGTCGGCCCCGCGCACAAAATTTTAAAACTGATAAGGGGTCGAATAAATCTAAAGCAGAAGCTGGCTCATGCTCGACTGGTTCCCCACTCCCGGGCCATTTTCTGCACCGGTCCTGGGAGTGTTGACCAAGCTGTACATATGAGAGGTGCTAAAAGTTACGAGGTGCTAGCCTAGAGTAAATTTCGTGTTTGCAAACGGAAAGCTTTTAGGTCGGTCTGGCGATTGCTTAGCGGTTCATTAACGGTTTTGCGTAGTGCTTATTTAGGTTGATTTAAGATTTAGTGAAAATTTCACCTAGGGTCAACCGAATTTTACTTGACGTTTGGGTGGGTCCAATTGAAGGTCAATCGGATAATTAGGTAGGCTCAACCAGGCGGTTATTTAACATACCCGGGCCCACTAGGATCTCGCATCGCTATTATTTAGGTCCGGTTGGGATTTTACCCAGCCCTTACTCGGGTTTGGTTAACGATTACCTCGCCTTCGTTTGAGCCTTACGAGTTAATCTGTAACCTACGAGGGCTGACCGTCGTATCCGTTCTTCAGTTACGCATGAACCTTTGTTCTTGCTGGTGCGGTTTCTGATATTTAAAGCGGGTCAGAAATTCTGCTCCTATCCGAACCAGTTTCGACTCGTCAACATCCTAGTTGGGTCTCCCGTTCGCTCCGGGTAACTTTTGCCATGCAGACGTGGGAAAGGGGTGCCTCGGGGTGTCTGGGTGGCAGCGATAGTGGTGTGAAAATTCCAGTATTTGCAAATGATCGGGCAGATGTTCATGTTTTACACGGCGTCAAAGAAAAATTTTTCTTGGTGGAAATCTATTAAAGGCCAAATAGTGCGGCAAAATTGTAGAAATTGACAAATTGAAATCACCTCAAGGAATGCTCATGTACACCCTAACGGGTGAAGCGGAGATTGTAGTATACACCCCGATTGGGTGATGTAGGTGTATATCTTTTCATTATTTTATTGTGCACCCCGCGGGGTGGTTTCGTAGAAATCTTGTACAAATGAACGCGAAAATAGTAAATCATTGAAGTGTTTTATTATGCAAGCGATTTGGTTTTGTTAACTTTATATAAGATCCGGTACGAGCTGGCAAAGCCCGGAAACCTCAAGCGAGGTGATTCCTACTAGGTATCATGCACTTAATGAGTACAAGTGTACACCACCGGTGTTTGGATTCGTACCGAACCCCGCATTTTGAACTTCTGCCCATACCACAACCGCCCTTTGCTCAATACGCCTCGGAACTCCTACGCGCCCACGTGTTCGCCTAGCTGCATTTCCGTACGCTATTAATGGTCAGACATAAATAACTGAGCCGAATTTCGCACCAAATATTTTATCGCCCAACTTAAACTAACTGACCCGAAATGCACCACTCAAACCCACTCGAGTAAACTAAAACGTACGTCCCGTTAGAACAAGTACAACTCAGCGTCCAGACCAAAATCTACCACCTTGGCCCTTCAATCTGGTGATTCCCACTAGTTATGTCCCATCCATCGGGCATTTTCAGGGAGACTGAAATCAAAAGAGGGAATAGCGGGTCAGCCTCATTACCTGTGAGCAGGCTTAGGGGATGACCCTCCCTCAGGGGGACCTCCATACCATTAGATACGTGGGCCAATATAGGGGCCAGGCCGAACACCCTGGTATACCCGCCGGCGGCCTGCTAAGCTAAGCGGTTCCCATCGGTCTGACCGTAGTCCACCGGGGAATCGTGTGAGCCGGGGTTGTCCGGGCACCACCGTGAACTTCTAGACAAAGTGGTGCAGCTGGGATCCCTTAGGGCCAGAACTGGTCCTAGTACATAAAAGTGGGGGCCACGCCGTGAGGCGGAAGGCGTCAACGGATTTTTTGGGACAAGCAAATATAGAGTAGCCGGTGTCGGACCTCTCGCATGTAGTAACGACTGGTGATAGCGGATTGCTTAAATAGCTGTTCACTGTTATATGGAGTGTCGTGATTAAGTAGGAATGAATCTTGTTTGGTCAAGGTATTTTCATGACTTGTGTTTGCAGGCACGCCAATGTATTAATGACGGGGTTCGCGTGTTCTAGGGGGTCAGCCGGGCATATCAAATTCACTACAACAGGCTCAGTTTGAACTAAATGGTGTATCGTTTCCGCCGCTAAGATTTAACTTTCAGTGTAATGAAATGCCGGATGCCCTGGAGCGCGCGACTCCAAAGTGATATATTAATGATGGATGAATGACGGACCAGGATGTAGCGATGGGGAAGTATGCTTACGGTCGCGATGGCTCGGAATGTGTTAGTTGTGTTTGGTTACGGAGTAATTAAGTGGCTATAACTTATGGTTGCAGGTTATTCGATAACGAAACTATTTTGGCTAGATTATTTACTTGGAGCGAACAATTATCCGTTACGGAATCGCCTTAGGACTGGTATTATTAATCCTGCGTGATCGAATTATCGACGGCCGGTTGACAATTTATTGACTTTAGTGACTATATTCTCGATATTTTGTCCAAAAAATCAGTTTCAGCGGGCTGATCTAGCGTTCCACATAATACGCTCGTCAACGGTCGCCCGCGTATCGACAATCGCAGAACAGTGAACCTGGTCATCGCTTCGTCCGAAAAGACTCCGAAGTACTGCATTGCACCGCCCGGGTCATTGGTTGGTGCTACGACTTATCGTATTTCAAAAGTCTCTACACGACTAACAACCATCGAGACCAACAGGTCGAACACTCGGCAACCGCTCCGAACGTGAACTGTAGTGCTTCTCACGACAAAGAGTGTTTTATGGTCAGTGTAGTGTCATAATTTGTAATATTTTATGTCGAATACTGTATATTAATGCTGTGAAGTATAAAAGTTTTTGAGAACTATTCATCCAATATTCGCGAAGTGCCAAGGCTAGTTTTTGGTTGATGGTGGGGTGGCAGGACCCCCCAAACGGAGATTTAGGGGGGGCGGGGGGGTGGGTGGGGGAACTAAAAATCCCCTTTGGGAAAAAATGTTGAGGAGAAAAGGCTCACGTCGATTTTCCCCCACAGAAACCCCCCCCCCCCCCCGGAAATTGCCTTTCAAAAAAGGAAAAACCTCAACACAAAAAAAAATTTCTTTTTTTAAACAACACACAAAAGGCCCCCCCCCCCCCCACCCCCCCCCGGAAAAAAAAAAAAAAACAAAAAAAGGGAACACAGAGGTTGGATGAGGCAAGTATAATACGGAGTAAACTTGTGTAAACTTGTAAATCAAAGCGAAGCGAAAATTTCACACAACCAGATACATACTTAAGGAGTAAGTACACGAGGACTCTAGAGAATTGAAATCTTACTCAACAGTAGAGATTCCGCGGTAAAGAAAACACATATAGCAAGTTATATATCATATCATCCGTACCCACGTCGGACTGGGACCACGGACGCCACACAAACTCAAAACAACTAGGGACTGATAACTAAATTTCGGATCAAAATGTCATTACCAGCGAGCGCGAATAGAATGCCAATAAGTAGCGCAGCGGGAACAACAAATGTAGGAAGTGGCGCTGCCACTACGGCTGGTAGTACAAATGGACCAGCTCCCACCGCTTCGGGAGACCCTCTGGTTGCAATTCTGCAGCAGTTGACGCAACGAACGACGACGGGTCCCATCATTCAAGTACGGGACATCCCACCATTTACAGGAGCCGACGGACAGGACTTTGAAGCCTGGTTGGCTACATATGACAACTTGACTGACGCAAATGGGTGGACCCTGGACCAGAAATTGATCTGCTTTCCAACTGTTCTGAAGGGGGAAGCCCTCAAAATATACGAAAGCTTCCCCGACTGTCAAAAGCAAACTTATGAAGCCCTTTGCTATAATATGGGTTTCATGTATTCATCATCGCAACGGGACGAGGACGCTTTAATAACGTTACGCATGCGAGTACAAGGGGAACACGAATCTGTTGCCCTGTATGGACTCGACTTGCAAAACCTCGTGGACAAAGCGTTCCCGGAGGTTGAGGGTGACCAACGTGACGCATTGCTACAGAAATTTCTGCGACAAGGACTACGACGGGAATTAAAATCTAGTGTTATAGGAAAGACATACCCGTCCTTTAAGCACATGATGGACAAACTCAAATTTAAGGAGGACGCCATCTTAGCTTCTCGGAAAGAGATAATAGGAGTACCGGTTCGCAAGAGCAGCCGGTCCAAAACGGTAAACTGCATGTCACAAGGAGGTGAAAACACCCAACTCGTAGATCAAATCCGTGAAGCTTTGGACGAGAATAAACGCACTGCAGCCAGTAGCGACGCCACGATCGCCCGGCTTATTGATCTGCTAGATAAACGCACTGAACAGCACCAGCTGAACGCGATGATGCAGAATAATGTGACCCCGGCAGCCGGCGCTAACGCTATTCCAGCAGCACCTATTGGCAACCAGTGCTTTCGATGCGGTTTTATTGGACATTTTGCACGGGAATGCCCGTACTACCGAACTGACGTGTATGACCCACTCTTAAATGAATACACTCGCTTATCGACACGCGCAGCCCCAGGCTATATGCAGAATGCACCCGCACCCGTTAACGGTTATCCTAGTGCACCCCCGCAGTACAGCAACCGCCCTCGGTACCGAGTGGTTGAACACAGAGGAGCAGGCCGATCCTCACGCCGCGATGAATGGAATCAACAGCGAGGACCTGTAGGTTACGGGCAGCAGGGATATTACCGCCCTGAACCTGCTCCGAACACATACGGAAACTACGGCCGAACTGAATACTATAACCGATCGCGTGGCCGCGATACCAACGGACCTAGCAATTGGCACAACAACTATAATAACCCACCTAGCTCGCGTTATACAGGCCCACCACAACAATTGTCAGCTGAAGCGGCGCCATTCCGCCCGCGTACACCTAGCAATGGATGGAACAACACTAACCAGGCAGGGGCAGCCCCTCGAGCCAGGCCTGCGCAGGCACCTATGAGTCAAAATGAACAATCAGGTCGCCGCAACGCAGGAGTTATGTCAGTAACTCGAGCAGCTGACCCTGAGCTTGCGCATCGTCTAGATGTCATGCGACATGAGATGTCTACCTTAGAAGAACGCGCGGGAGCAGGTTTGAGTGCCCGACCGGCACAACTTAATGCAATGATCTCTAGAGACAGTGCGCAATACGCACAGGAGGACCCATATGGTGAAGCGGAAAACGAATGCCAGTGTGAATTTGAACCTGAACCAACGCCATATCAACTGAATTTGTTACAAACGAACCGAACACCTGCAGGAGTATTGCCGCAAGCGACCAGGTCGTGGGGCGACAATGGAGACTACAACGCAATTGACAGCAAACTAATTAAACCAGTAGAAGTAGGGCGTAACCTGGAACAAATTAACTCTAAAACCGAACGGCGCTCGGTTTCACTGTCTCCGACCCCTGGCGCGCAGGGTGTGACTCGTGACCCTGTGAGTAAAGGTCGGCCGACCGATTTATATGTATATCCCAAAATGGAGTCAGCGCGAAGTGAAGAGTACCGAGATACCGAGCAGAGGAGTGAGAGGGGAGGAGGAACCGAGAACCTAATGGAACCAAAGGAACCTAATGATCCTGATGTGCCGAGTGAGAAATATGGGAGGTGGCCGTTCGGACTTCGGGGGCCGATTAATAGGGCATCCGTGTCTAGCAATGACCCAAACGCTGGCACGTGTAACCCATCTCAGGCGGCTGCACATCGGATGGAACCTAAGAACCTAGCGGATGGAGAACCTAATGAACCTAATGGAATGGAACCTAGAGAGACGCCGTTCGGACTTCGGGGGCCGATTAATAGGGGTCGCGTGTCAGGTAATGGCTCTAACGCCGGCACGGCACAACCTGGGGAAGCGACTTTCTGTAGGCTTATTCAAAATTATCCATGTGAAGCTGAACCAGAAGAACCTGCGGAGGAACTTGTGGACTTAATGGAACCTAATGGACTAGCGGAACTTAACCTAGCGGAACCTAATGGATGGAATGGAGTACCGAGTAACCTAGCGGAAGGGAACCGAGAACCAAGGGAACTAAATGAACTTAACCGAGTGGATGCATCCGATACTAAACTGGCTCCCTCCAATTTAGGGCGGCCGTGTGAGGCCCCTGTAGCGTTTCAACCGACCGGGGAAGACCGTAAAGGACACTGGTCAGGTGCGATGGAGACCTTCGGGAAACGGGTCAGCCCGATTGTCCTAACTCCGTTCAAAATTCGAGAGCGTATGTGTACCCTAGATTCTTTAGAGGCCGGGGAAGACCGTAGAGGACACTGGCCAGGAGAAGGGAGGCGTTGGGAAGTGAGCTGTCCCGATGGCCCGAGCTCCGCTCAAAATTGTAATTTATATGTAGGATCAAACTCGTATAGAGCCCGATCCCTAAGTGCAGGAGCCGTGGGATCTGACCAGGTCGGAAACTGCGGTTTGAGTCTGTCGTGGTATAGTCAATCCAACCGGCAGGTGAGCATGTGTGCGTTCGAATGTGAGTCGGCCGGAACCGATGCCTCCAGCGTGTGTGTAGAACCGGGAGGAGAAGCTGTGCTGCTTGTGAGTGAAACGGGTTCCGAGCCACATGGAGACAAAATTGAGCCGAGTGCCGAAACTATTTCTGACGTAATTGATCATGATAGTCGAGCGACAATGAACCCAATCTTGAGCGGTAGGGACGAGGAAGTGGAACCAATGGAACCAATGAAATTTCATGCCGAACCGAAGGAACAAGCCGAACTTAACAGTGAACCAGAGGAACCAATAACTGCTAGCCTAAGCTCGAAAATCATGATTGTGAAACCTATTGTATCCGAATTGAACATAGACGCCCGAGCAAGTAACCGAAACATGGAACAATTAGCAACCCAACCGGAGATAGTGACCTGTTACATAAGTAGAGAAGCAGTAAAGGAAATTGGATATGGAACGACCGGATTGCCGGTCAACCTGATGGACATAATTGAACAAACACTGGCTACGCCTAGATCATTGCGAATTAGGCCGCTTTGGAACATCAAGGACGCACACTCCACCACGGAACTTAATGACAATCTGATAGAATTACCTGAGCAGGCCACGCATCCACTAAGCACGCTAACTAATACACAGCACAATCTTGATCTCGCGCTACGGAAGATATTTGCAAAGGGTCCTACTGAAGAAAAGGTAGAGCCCTTGATCCTACAGGGATTGCCCAACGAGGAACGATTAATACTATTGGGACCAGACTCCGAATTCGCACCTACGATAATAACTTTGGGACCTGGGAAAGTGCCTCGCTATTCATTCATACCCCCTCGACTACGCCCGGGAAGAGAACAAGTACTCGCTAGGGCCTTGTTTTATCGAAGAGTCATAGCTGTGTCGGAGCGGATATGCCATGCCCACCAGTTGCTCAGAGCTCGGGCAGCTGGAACGGCCCCACTGGAGCGACGGCGGGACGCTGCCGTTGTGTCCGGGCTGTTAGGGTTCACATCTCCGTTCTTGCACACTATGGCCGGGATCCATGTCAGCAGCAGTATGGTGAGACACCTCGAAGGCTTACTGGAATTAGTTGCCCGGGTGTTGAACTCACTGAGTATTACCGAGGCAATCACTGAACTATATCGTTCTCAGATTCCCATCCTTCAGACATGCCAGGCGTGCGAGGGACGACACAACACTAATTTTATGCCCACTCGCGGTTGCACTTTTGTCACTTATCATGGCGAGTGGGACTATACAGGAAATTTGTCTGCCGAATACGGCACCGTCCGACGCAATGGAACTATCACCATCCAACCAAGTCGCACATATGGGTTGCACACAGCCTCTGAGTTGACCGCCTACAAGGAAGCTAACTTAGAGTGGTTAGAAACCGTGACCAGTGCACCGTACTTGCTGGACTACCTTGTTACTGAATATGGCGAATCCG
This sequence comes from Trileptium ribeirensis, assembly GCA_030248225.1. Taxonomy (NCBI): domain Eukaryota; kingdom Metazoa; phylum Nematoda; class Enoplea; order Enoplida; family Thoracostomopsidae; genus Trileptium; species Trileptium ribeirensis. The sequence goes on from JASANE010001934.1 coordinate 10,608, forward strand.
GTCCCATTGCACCGGTGCTGTCAATTGACCACATCGTATATGCAGTCATAGCAAATGCTATTTTTAAGCAAGTAGACAGCGTGCAGAAACGCGAGGAACTATTATATCTTAGATTGTTATGGCTGCGTCAGCCCGCACAAAATATCTGGCAAGCAGATCTTAACGATGACATGGACGCAGGATCGATTGTCAACCCGGACGCGGACATAACATTCATTGACGAGGAGGAGCTCGAAAGCGAGTTGAGTACAGCGCCTAGTGACTTGACCGAGGATGAATTCAACATGTCCGCTATCGCAACGCTCGACTCGGACGACGTGGTTTCCGAACTCGACTCACCCTCGGACAATGACGATCTCGAGGACGAACCGTACGTCGACGCAACTGAGGGAGGCCGAGCATTACTGACCAGGTCGGTACGGCCCCTCTCAAGCAGACTAAGCCGACAATATGCGACAGCTGCAGAATTGTGGAGCCGAGGGCTTAGATTCGTGGGATTATTAATTTTCCTACTTATCGTCCAACAAATGGGTCAGACCCAGGCAATCGCCACGCCATTTTCGGACCAGGTAGCACGCTTAGGAGCTATGGTTAACCAACAAGTGGGAACCCTAATCGAACCACAGGGTCTGGTGATAACCGCCGCGAGATCAACTTTTCTACCGATCGTTTTGCGATTGTCCTTAGATGGGTTGCAACCGAGCAGGCAAGCAACCGGTATGGCGTGGTGTGTCTACACCCCCAGGGGTAAACCATGCCTGGGGAATTGTTGCCCTAACCCGAATTGTACTACCATGCCGGATCTACAGCGTAAAATTCAAGAGTTGGAGCGAGAATTAAGAAGCACATATCAGGGTGTGCTAGATACAAGCTATTACATGGCCCTAATGCGTGAATATTGCGAAGCGAACGTTCATTTTTGTGAAGAGCCAAAGGCTCGTAAGAAAAGATTTCTCGCTGCCCTAGCTGGAGCTGCAGGCGTAGTTACAGGATTTCTAGGAGTAGGAGTAGCTTTTACAAATGCAGTGCACCTAAAGGACCTGAATAAACAGGTGATAGCATTATCCAAGGAAATGCGAAACACTTACAGTGTGGCCCAGGGCAACGCGCGAGCAATTTTGAAATTAACACGCGCCAATGAGGAACTTTACTCCTTCTTGCACCACGAAATGCAGGAAGTGGTTGGCATGATAGAACAGGTTAGATGCCAGGAACAACGCTACGTGACAGAGGTACATCGCGAATTGGTAAACCACATGTTCCGCACTAGCCTGCGCTCGTCAGTTGACGCTGTCATGGAAGCCATGATGAGCGGACAGCTATCACCCAAGGTAGTGGATGCCGCGACACTAAAGCGTCTATTCGAAAAGGATCCAAGGATAGAACAAACCATATTGACACGCGAACCGGCGCTAGCTTACCAATTCGGTCAAATTTACCCAGTGCACATCGACTTGGGCACGTTCAAGTTTGCATTCATTTTAAGAGTACCGCTAGTTACATCGGACGACGTCCGGCCTTATTTTCGGATATACAACGTCGGTTGGAACGTACCAGAGCGCAGCGCACACATGAGACTACCTCTGCCAGAATATGCCACGCGAGTGGAACAGGCCCGATATGAGGTGCTGAACTTGCACGCATGCAACACGCGACCTGGCATTGCTTTTTGCGAGGTTCACGCTTTAGCCACTGACCATTCTTCACGCTGTTTGGATTGGATCATTATGGGCGAAGATGCTCCAGATGACACGCGCCGCATTTGCAGGAACAGCGCATTGGTTGGACCAATGGTCAACCATACTGACGTGTACACCACCGCGCAAGGAGTACTAATTCGAACCGCTGAGCCCAAAGCAGTGGTCTCCAAGCAAAAGCACCTCAGTCACGTTACGCGCGGAGAAACCATCCAGATACCGGAAAATGGGGTGTTGTGGCTGGCACATAGCGACTATACCCAACTAGTGGTCGGACCACTAATGCTCGCCAGTACATTAGATGCTCAGGAGGTCACCGTTAACATCGGACCTAACATCACCATACATGACTTCCCAGATATTCCTCTTCAACCCATCACTTGGAGCTCATTGGAACACGCCAAGGCTACCAACTTACAGGTCCAACGGATAGCCGACGAGCAGTTGAAGAAGGTGATCGACTTCCCATACATTTCGACAACGGGCGTAGCTCCTTACCTGTGGATGCTCGTTGTGCTAGTAATTGTAGGTATAGGGGCAATAATTTACTTTAAGAAGAAAACAGGTTTCTGCCCGAAATGCATACGGGGACGCTTACAACGCTGGTGGCAGCAACGACCATGTAGCCAAACTAACCTGAAGAGACTTGAGTTGAACATCAAAACCGGGAACGAGTATGGTACTCCAGACGCAGTCCGACCGACAGTTTCAGCTCCAGCCGCGTCCACGGAACACCTGGAATTGCGGACATTGAGCCCTCGCCGATCGGCCCGACTAAATAACTCCAACGAGGAAGAGGACGTTGTTCTGGTGGAACCTACGGAACTATTTGCAGTATCCGAGCGTGCTCAACGTAGGGGACATCGCACAGTATCTTACCATCGGCAAGTCAACGCCATGCAGCACGTAGACGCCCCGTTGCTAATCAATGCTTTCATTTACCGGACACCGGTACTCACGTTGATCGATACAGGCGCGGACGTCTCTATCGTATCACAGCATTTAGTAAATAAGCTAGGCCTTCAGCCCCGCCCAGACGACTCGACGCGGATAGTATCGGCCACCAAACAGGAATTAGCACTGGACGGTAGCATCAGTGTACCTTTATCAATCGGACCTATTAAGGTGCAAACCGAATTCTTCGTTACCCAAACCGCTCCGTATCATTGCATCTTAGGAACAAATTTCTTGTCGCAACTGCCTAAGTGCATTATAAATTTTCGCGAGCGCTGTCTAGAAATTGGCATAGATGAGGAGGAAGCCAAAATACCCTTCGCCGGTTTGGAGCGTTATGACCCACCCTTAATAGCGGTGATGTGCAGAAAACTCACCACTATTGAACCGAATACAGAAACGTTTATCAACGCCATCCCCGAAATTGCTGACACAGGCGTAGGACCCGCTCTATTTGTCCCCGCTCCCGAAATGACGGACATTGCAATGGCACACGCATTAGTGCTCAGGAGTCAGCGAACTATACCAATCGCAGTAATCAATTTTGGTAATACCCCGGTCACCATATACTCAGGCCAAACTATCGGGCACATAGAGGTTATGAGTAATCCCACAATACAATTCCTTAAGGACACCAATCAAAATTTAATACGGTACGAAGAGCATAAGGAAGCTAAACAGCTTAACCATATCACTACCCACCCCGAGAGGATCATTGAACACATCGAGGCAGGTAAACGCTCCATTGATCATGAACGGGCACAAACAGTATTGGGCAAAATAGACTTCGATAAGACTCTACTATCGCCCTTCGAACTAAAACAACTGAAAACTGCAATTGCTGAAAATGCGGACGTATTCAGCACACATGACTTTGACCTGGGACGATACACCGAACATCGGCATCGCATAGAAACAGGGGACGCAAAGCCAATCAAACAAGCACCGTATAGGCTAGCGCATTCCTTACGCGAGCCCCTTAGGGAAGAACTAAACAGTATGTTAGACGCAGGCCTTATAGCCCCATCAAGTTCACCGTGGGGATCACCAATAGTCTACGTAACAAAGAGCGACGGCTCTCTCCGACTCTGTGTCGACTTTCGGAAGGTTAACACCGTAGCAGAACAAGATGCATATCCACTGCCACGCATAGATGATATACTAGGATGTCTCCGGAATACGAAATTAATGTCCAGTTTGGACCTAAATAAAGGGTTTTGGCAGTTAGAACTGGATCCTGAAACTAAAGATAAGACGTCTTTTGTGACGGTACACGGACAGTATGAATATAATGTCCTACCGTTCGGGTTAAATTCATCCCCCGGAGCCTTTCAACGCTGCATGTCAATGATTTTGAAAGGACTTGAGTGGGAAAAGTGTCTAATATACATCGATGACATCCTAGTTTTCTCACCATCATTCGAGGCCCATCTGGCAGACCTGATTCGGGTTTTCGATCGTTTTCGCAAGGCAAATTTAAAACTCAAACCCTCGAAATGTCACTTCGGACGAGGCAGCCTCAAATACTTAGGACATATAATTAGCACCGAAGGTGTCAAACCGGACCCAGAAAAGGCGATAGCTATCGAAGAATTCAAACGTCCGGAAACGTTGAAACAACTCCAAAGTTTCTTAGGGCTTGTAGGATACTACCATAAATTCATCCAAAATTACTCGGACATCTGTGAGCCGTTAAATGAGCTAAAACGTAAAGACATGGAATTCAAATGGACCCCTAGGTGCGAGGAAGCCTTTAAGAAATTGAAACAAGCACTACTAGATGAACCGGTCCTAATTCACCCTGATTTCACGCAACCGTTTATTCTGCAAACGGACGCTTCCGGATATGCAATGGGTGCAGTATTATCCCAGAAGACTAAGCAAGGAATCAAACCCATTGCATACGCTAGTAAGGCCCTCCTTGATTATCAACGCAGGTATCCCGCAATAGAAACTGAAGCTCTCGCTATTAGATGGGCCGCATTACATTTCAAGCATTACTTGGTAGGGCACAAATTCCATGTTGAAACCGACCACAAACCACTTAAAACCCTGTTTGACAAACCACCCAGAAACTCACGCTTGTCCCAATGGAGGAGCGAGCTATTACTTGAATTTGGGGGATTCGAAATATCATATAGACCAGGTAAGGAAAATGGCAATGCAGATGCTCTGTCACGCGACCCTAGATACGACCCGTCTGTAATCGAGGAAATCGGTGATACGTACGAAGTCCTTATGATGGGTCGGGGACGACCCACCGGGCCACGCCCGCCAACAACCTGCGCAGCATGGGATCAATCGCACTTGCCGTACCCCGTACGCACTGTTACACCGCTTGCGACCGGTGCACCGACACCTATAACAGGGAGCCCGATGGCTCCTCCAGGTCAACCCAATCCCGAAGCAATCCCATCACAGCTAGTCCCTGACACGCAAATAACTACAGTACCCCCAGCAACGCTGACCCAGCAGGCAGCTACGCTAAGTGCTATCCCGATCAGGATGGATCCAGGAGAAACCCCAGTGATGTCGGTCCGTACTACCACTATCTCGGGTCCTGACGGCAGACCTCAGGCTCGGGGACCTAAAAGACCGTTTCGCACCGAATCAGAGGCGATGGGTTTAAGAGCAACCACGCTACCTACAGAACAAGAATTTGATAGGCTCATGAAGTTAATGATGCATTATGAAACCGAGATATTACCAACCGTCCGAATTGAGGACGCTCAGGACACACATGAGAATATATATTTACCATTCTTTTCAGATCTCCCGGATTTTAATTTAGTACGCCTCTTACCATATATTCAACGAAATGACCCAGAACTGGGTCCAATTTGGTGGTATCTTTACAACAAAACTCGGCCTAAAGCCGAATTAGGGGCGCTAAGAATAGAAATGCGCGCACATTATTTTGAGTTAGCCGCGGACACTAAAATACTATACATGCATCCGTTGCAACCCGGAGATATAAATTACAAATTATGCGTCCCTATCACGCTCGTGCAACAAATACTTAAGCATGAACACAATACTTTATATGGAGGACACCCTGGCCGTGACCGGCTTATAGCAAAATTAAAACAGTTTTATTACTGGAAAGGTATGTCCGAACACGTACAGCAATGGATCAGGCGGTGCACTCTATGCCAGTCCGCGAAGGACCCAATTTCTCGGATAACCACAGGATTGGGTAGGGTTCCGTTGGCAAATCAACCAATGTACCGTGTATTTGTGGACATACTGGATATTCAAGTTAGGTCACAGGCAGGCAATCGTTATGTTATTGCATTCATAGATCAGTTCACAAAGTTTGCAATAGCAGTGCCAATGAGGCACCAGGATGCTCATACAGCTGCCCATATATTCCTATATGAAGTAGTCAATAGGTACGGGGCTCCCAGGGAGCTCTACTCTGACCGAGGAGGTGCCTTTACAGCACACATGTTCGAAGAACTATGCCAGGAAATGCAAATCTTTCGACACATGAGTTTAGCCTATCACCCTCAAGCAAATGGGGAGATTGAAAGATTCAATAGGACACTACTATACTTACTACGAGTAAGTGTACCACAAAATGATCACCACTCATGGGATGTATCCCTACCATTCTGCATCATGGCCTACAATTCTTCAGTACACACAGCAACGAAATACCCACCCTTTTTGCTAATGCACGGATTTTACCCTAGATTGCCCGGAGAATACGACACGCAAAGTGCTGCCACTGGATACACAGGAGCTCATTCCTATAGGGCCAACGCGCAGCGCTGGATGGCTTCCATTAGGGAGCGTGCATACCAATCAATGAAAGCCGCACAGGAATTAAATCGCCTAAGATACGATAGACGAACTCGCGAACCGCGCTATCACACCGGGGAATTAGTTTGGGTTTATAGACACGATACCACGCCAGGAACATCTAGGAAACTCACGCCTCGATGGTGCGGACCATACAAAATATTAGGGATCACCCCGCCATGCATGCGTGTACGAATGCATTCCAACCCAGAAGGCCTGGCCCATGTCGTACATATTAATAGGACCAAGCCATGCTTTAGGGCATTAGACCCAGTACCTAACGTAGGCGATTGGTTAGGCCAAGCACACGCTTCCGTACTAGAGCGAGGTTTGACTGAGGCGACCCAACGTATTATCGCTGATAGGGATTTCGTCACCGAGATAGAGCCGGTAGACGAAGTAGCAGTGCGCACCGTAAGAACAGCAGTCAGTGACAGTTCCGATACGGAAAGCATAGAAATGGGTGACCCTAATGACCCTAATTTATACCGCCGGACCTACGCTGAGATCGAAGCCGAGCAAGCAGCGATGGAACATATTGAGTACCGGACAGACGACTACGAGCCCCAAAATCCTAGGACGGTCAGAAATCGGATCCCACTAACTGACCCAGATAGAGAAATAGAACCATCCTGGCCACCGATATCACAGGAGCAGGTTACTAGTCAGGAAGCCTTCTCATACATACCAGAACCTGGTAGCCGAGATACGCAGGTAGAGTACGGTCAGCATACAGTGCCCGTGACCACGATGGAAAGAATAGTGGCTACCAGCGAGGAAGTCCCATTTGGCGTACCAACAGTAGGTGTTGGAATACTCGAGGGACAACATTTCTACCCAGCGGACATCACGCTATCCACCACGCCACGCGGAGCTTCGGGAGGAATCGTCGTACCAGGACCATACACCTCAGGGGATCTACGCTACGCAATCATGCTCGCCGCGCAGGACCACCCGCTATTTCAATCACGACCAGCCGAACACATCATGGCATCGCGATTGCGAGTGCCAATGGAAATGTCAACCCAAACTATAGGAGACTATACCACAATGCGCCCTTATAGTGCTCCACCAGTAGCCGCTAATTGGCCTACGTCTCCGCATCAATGGGTCTTCCGCGAGGCACCCATGACTCAGCCACCACTAGGGTCACCAATGTCCAGTTACCTGTCGGAAACCTCCGGAGAGGGTACGACAGTAGACATAAGAGCAGCTGAGGCAGACGACGAGTTAACTAGCCAAACTTCGCAGGAACCGTCCTCTGCCGAACGACGCGCTCAGGCAGGACAGGAAACTTCCAGCACCAGTTCTAGGACTCCTACCACGCAACCGGGAGCCTCTGACTCATTTAGTGAATTCACACTCGCAAGTTCAAGTAGCGAAGCACCGGCACCTCGGAGAGGAACAGGTCGCGCAGTAACACTAAGTACTCCTCCTCGCGCCCGAGCACCGCCGAGCCAGCAACGGAGCACGCGAACACCGTCAGAAGAGCGAGGAAAGGGCCTTGTCGGACGGGCCACCCAACGAAAACAGATAGCGTCGGCTCGAGGCAGTTCAACTATCCAGTTTACAAGCACTGAACAACCGGGACCGTCCACAGTAACTATCACCGAGTTGGTACGTACCACAGCCACTACCACCTCCTCAGGAATAATGCGACTCAGTACCACGCAGGCAACAGTCCCAACTAGGCACCTTTTACATCGACAAGCTAGAGACCGGGTCTTTAGGCCGTATGGCGCAGCATCGGACGAGGAAGTAGAGGACGCCTTACGTAGGCCTAGACGCGTGACCTTTCAGGAACCAGAGACAACCGCTGCCGACACTGGGGGAACCTCAACTAGACTGGCTTCGGCCACACGCGCACAATCCACCAGTGTCACTACCTCGATGACAAGCGCACCAATACTGACACCTCGACCACTTTTAACAGGAGAACGCTCTCCCGGCGGAACCTTGCCACCAACCACGTTCCCCCGCTACCCCTCCAGTCAAGAACTGCACCCTGCCGCTTGGCGACAGCGCATACCTCGACCACCACCCCATGAGGAATCTGAGTCCGATGAGTCGGACCCGCAAGTGGACTAAACTACCCGACATAACGGCACGTACCTCGAGGTAGGTCCCAAAAAAGCCCCCAAAACCCAGAACAAAGGTGAAAATTAAGGCAGACCTAATTTTCATCCATTTCATGTAAATTTACCTGTGCTTCCTCCATTTTAGATGCGTCGCAGCTACAGCCACAGCGACCTCCATGCGCCGCGCCTGCCAAAAGGAGTGCTACATGAGCCTGCAGTGTGCGATGGGCACCGTTACCCGGCCGTTCCCAGAAGCCACATGAGCAGCTCACGCTTCTGGGAGGCGGTCGAGGTCAAGCGATCCAACCACTATACGCTGGCCAACGAACACTTTCTCCACGGTGGTGGCTTTAGTCATAATGGTCGCCAGCTCGGCAGCGTCACCGAGCATTTCTACGTCACCATATTGGATCTATTGGGGTTCGTCTCGGCGATCGCCCCTATTCTGGATCAACGGATGTCACCGACGGAGGTTAAACTACGCAGCGTAGCCCTCCTCCGCACGCTGCCGGCCGACACTCGAAAATGGCTCCGATCATACCAGATCCACGTCATGCGCCCAATTCTCCTGGCTAAGTTCCAGGACCTCGATTATTGGGACGACCTGTACGATTCGGGCCATAAGCCGCTCCTCAACGACACCCTTGACAACTTCTGGGGTACGGGTGTCCACCGGAGCGAGTGCGGGGCCGACCAACCGGCCTACCACAACGCGTTGGGACATCTACTATGTGACATCCGGTCGTTCCACCGCGACCGTTTTGTGCGATGGCCGCGGACTATCATCGTCGGCGACGAGCGTGCCCTGCCGTTATTGGACGTGGCCGACGACTACAACCGTATCACATTCGTACGGCCCGGACTCGGCATGATCTCGTTGATCCACTGGGCGCTCGCGTTCCTGACGCCGCAAACCGACTGCGTCGTCATTATCGGCGGTTACCGGGATGCCTGGAACCTGCCCAACAAGGCACTCTCGCCAGGCGCCTATCTCAAGCGGATCAAGCGCCACCTCATGGTGCTCGAGAGACGGCTCCGGGCAGACTCGGCCATCGTCATCACCGGGCCAGCGCCACACTGGGACGATTTCCGGTACAACAGCACGGCGTGGTTCGATGAACTGACCGAGCGAAGGACCAGGATGGTGGACGGGCACCAGGCGCTCACGAGCGTCATCATGCCGAAATGGCCCGTGGCGCTAAAAGGGGTTGAAGCCTGGGACGCGATTGGTCCGTTTAATCGGGGCGAAGAACGCCAACGATGGCTCGAGCCAGTAGTTTCGCCGTCGTTTTGGCCAGAACTATGCGATTGGACGGAAGAACTGATTCGCCGTACGGACATATTTTGGCGTATGGGCGAAGCCCATTTATATAAGAAGGCTGAACCCTGGTATGAATGAGGCCGTACCAACCCAAACAAATAGGAGGGAGGGGAAATAGCCTATTTGGAGAAATAAAGGGAACGCTTAGGGTAGTAGCGCTATAAGGTAACGCATAGGTAAAGCGGGACAAGAAAGAAAATAACCAGCGAGCGATTAGCGAAATAGAGCAACCCAACGCAACGACAACCCGAATATTTATGTGCGTTTCTTCTTGCAGATGGCCGACACCACGCAACCGCAATGCAGCGACGAAGCCGAGCAGACTCGGAGGCGATCCAGCGGACGCGTATCGTTGAGTGGGCCATTGGCCCCACCCGAATCGACGTGGTTCCAGCTTCCGGCGATCCCAACGTATCGTGTGGACTTAACCAAGCCATACGTGACCTTTTTATCTCACGGTACCGAATGGCCGGAACTATCAAACATGCACGAGGCACCTACCCCATTCGCGCACGACGGCAACACTTTGTCGACCGTCGAGAAACACTACCAGGTACAGGTGCTCTCGCTGCTGGAACTGACTGATGCCGTCCGAGAGCTGCTGCTCATGACCGGCACTCCGCTGCAACTTAAGACGCGAGCTCGGGAACTCAAGAACGAGCTCATTGACGGTGTCACCCAGGCACGTCTCAAGCCGCTCCTCGAACATATCATGCGGCCGATCCTCCTTAGTAAGTTCGCCATACCGGAATATGCGCGAATTCTGCGACTTACTGACGATCAGCAGCTGTTAGAGGCCACGACGGACACTTTCTGGGGCGTCGGGCGCACCAATCTACAACTGCAGCAGCAGGAAGCCCCGACGCGTTGTCACAACGTCATGGGCCGACTACTCGAGGAAGTGCGGGATTACCGTACTAACGGCCATGTTCGCTGGCCTAAGACAGTCATAATAGGTGACGCCCTGGCGTTGCCAATACTAGAAATGGCCACCGAAAACAAGTGGATCGTCAATGGGTGGCCTGGATCAACCATGGTGCGACTACTGCAGTTGGCCAATGCGATCTTAACCCCGCAGACCAGCTGTATCGTCATCCTTGGCGGATTTCAATACGTCTATCGCAAGGCACCAATGGAGCAGCTCCACGCCGCCTTGCCGAACGCCGCCTTTCGCAAATTCAAGCGGCACCTGGGCGTACTCTCCCGCCGAGTCGCAGCCAATACTGCCATCGTTATAGCGCCACCGGCACCCCGGTGGGTTGCCACCAATCAAGACGCTTTGTCATGGACGGCCGAACTCAAACAGCTAATGGCCAATCACCGACGGCAACACGACACTTTCCACAACGTTTACATGCCTTCCTGGCCAGTCGCGTTCCACAGTGCAGACGCGTGGGAACGGGACGAGCCGCACATGGAATGGCAACAAAGGCCACAGTTTGACGAGCCGATGGTGTCGCAGTATTGTCGGCGGAACTTGCATGAGTGGGTGAGCCGTTTAGTTAGGGACGCCGAGTTAAGGCGCTTAACGCATTGAAACTACACTAAACGCGCGGAAGTAAAGCGAGGTCCACACTGTAAGAAGATAGGTTATTGCGAGGGCAAACCAGAAATTACCAGGAAGCTCCAACTAGGTCTAATAGTAGCGGGCAGCGGCGGAGCGCGCGGAACTGAGCGACGCGAAATTTCTAAGGAAACATTATTCGAAGGTGGTTTAATCTGAAACACCACTAGTGTAAACCAACCCGAACCAGATTAAGCTAGTACCAGAACGCGGTAAATATGAAATCTAAACCTTCCCTGCAAAGTCTACAATACCATGGAAACCTTAGAAAATTTTGACAATTTATAGGGAACTCCTGGGTCAGGTAACCTGGCAGTCCGGACCCTTTCCTGGGAGTGACCAAACCCAAACAAACTTTTGGAGGTACGTGCCAAATATATATATACATCTTGTATAATAATGAACGACTATTATATTACATATGTAAATGGTTAATTACAATAAAATCTTAGGCGATCAGACAAGAAAGAAAATCTTACATGATCAAAATCATTTTAACTATTTAGCCCATAAGGGAAAACTTCGAAAATTTCCGGAAAATAAGGGAGAAGGAGCGACGTTCTCACGTTTCTTGCGTACACAGGGATATCGGACAACCCTAAGTCGCCCTTCTGCCCGACATTTACAATAAAATTTACAATAATATTACGGAAATCATACAAATTTACTGAAACGTATCAAATTTTACTAAAATTTATCGAATATTTACCACAATGTACCAAATTTTTGCCGAAATTCTGGAAATCTGGCAAATTTTCTCCAAATTCTCCGTAAATTTCCTCAAAATTTCACACATGATCTTAAAACTTTCGGAAATTTTCTTAAATTCTACGTTAAATTTCATAAGGACCTTTTAAGCTTTCAAGGCTAAATCGAATAACGGGCTGTACATCTATGATTTAACGGTGAAATCTCACACAAACTCATTTTTTCTATTTTGATTTACACTCTTACCCTAAGTAAGGAGTCTAATAAACCCAAAAAATTTAAAGAGATGTACCAGCCCAACTTTGTGAGAATGATAAAACGTGCGAAACGTAGTAAATTTCGTAAGGAACAAGGGAAAAGGACGACCGGATACCGGCGGAGTGTGACCCCTGTACGAAGTTACATAATTGCGTTGTATTGTATGAACTTTGAAATAAACACTTGTATCGCATTTATATTGTGTTTGTATGGTCACACTCCGCCGCCCGAAGGTGCCCGGGGTGATTTTGGCACCGAAATTGAAGACAGGTATCATAAGTAGGGGTGTCCGGTCGATCCTAGGGATATAAATTGATGCAGTATCGTGTATAATCGATGTTGTGCCTTATATTATGTATGATTTATTGTAGTCGATGCGTAGGACGGGTGTGCGTTCGGCGAGGCCGGGGACCAACGGCTGTTTCAAGGATTTTTGGTAAAAAACTGGTCGCCCTGGGCCGGTCCCAGCGCACACGCCGAATGCCCAGTATCTCATGATAACTGCTGTGTATTATTGCTTGTTATAAATGTATATAAAAGGTATTTGATCAAGGAATATCCGGATGAGCCCCAAGCAGGGTTTAAGTGATCAAAATCCTTGGTCGGAGAAAATCAAAACAGAGTATTTTACGATACAAAATTTCTAAGACACTATTTTTGGGTGCAACACAAAAAACCTCAATTTTTGGGTTTCTTACGAATTTTAAGGGAATGGGGGTGACCGAGCCCTATTAAGGACTCTGCTGGGGTGTCAAATCGTTCCGGCGGGTCTAAAAATTTGGACCCCCTAAATACTCAGGGACCCCCGAACAGGCGCTTAAGCCTCCCATTTTCTAAGCCTAAAATGACACCCAAGGTAATCAAAACCCCCCCATTTTTGGAGCCCGGGACACTTATCGGGTTCTCCCCTAACTGTTCCATCCAAAACCGGGGCCGCCCACCCCCGCGGGTCCGCGCAGGATCCTCTAAACTTAAATGGGACCCCAAAATTTTACCTTCTGGGCGCTTAAATCGGCCTCTAACAGGCCTCCTATAAAAGCTACATCAGATATTAAATTCTCATCAGTAGCCGGCCTGCCAGGGCATGATTCCGGTCCTGCCCCCGGCCGCCTACTGTTCCTAGATCTCGAGATATCGGCAAAAAGGTGCCGATATCCCTATGAGCAAGCGGCACCCTGAGCGCCGCTATATTGAGCCTTAAAATTTCTCTTGCGCCGGCCAGCGCGAGGTTTAGGTTGTTTACGCTGCTGGCCGACGTGCGTGCCAATATGTATATCTAGCTTCAAATGACCAGGGGCTGAGCTACGCTTACATCGCGACAGTGTGGTGTTGTGACAGCTATGTTAGCGGCGTTTTATTTTATTTTTGTTTGTTGCCGAGTTTTGTCTTATTAATTGTGAATGCACACATGTATGCATATATATAGTCTTTTACGGGCCAGATAGTTGCTGATTTTTGATTCTGGCAATGCCAACCAAACTAAGGACCAAACTTACAAAAGAAAGAACCGGAGGGGAAGCTGGACAGTATAAAAGCAGGCTACCCGTCAACACAGTGGAATCAGTCGAGCGGCTCTTTTCAAAATTTTGACGTCCTTTTCGGCGGTTGTCGCCGACTAGTTTTGCTCACGTTTTCGTTTTGTTTCAGCTTCTTGATGCAGCGCTCGCCCGGGTGACTCTTCGGTATGCAGACGTGCGGAAGAGCTCCACCCGAGGCCTTTCCAATCATAGAGTTTTTCGTATTTTTTCGCTTCCGTTGGAGGGCGGCCCTTGCGGAGGCCGGGGCGTCTAATGGATGCCCTGGGCCCCCGCAGGTGTCGGTCCCGCGCACAAAATTTTAAAACTGATAAGGGGTCGAATAAATCTAAAGCAGAAGCTGGCTCATGCTCGACTGGTTCCCCACTCCCGGGCCATTTTCTGCACCGGTCCTGGGAGTGTTGACCAAGCTGTACATATGAGAGGTGCTAAAAGTCACGAGGTGCTAGCCTAGAGTAAATTTCGTGTTTGCAAACGGAAAGCTTTTAGGTCGGTCTGGCGATTGCTTAGCGGTTCATTAACGGTTTTGCGTAGTGCTTATTTAGGTTGATTTAAGATTTAGTGAAAATTTCACCTAGGGTCAACCGAATTTTACTTGACGTTTGGGTGGGTCCAATTGAAGGTCAATCGGATAATTAGGTAGGCTCAACCAGGCGGTTATTTAACATATCCGGGCCCACTAGGATCTCGCATCGCTATTATTTAGGTCCGGTTGGGATTTTACCCAGCCCTTACTCGGGTTTGGTTAACGATTACCTCGCCTTCGTTTGAGCCTTACGAGTTAATCTGTAACCTACGAGGGCTGACCGTCGTATCCGTTCTTCAGTTACGCATGAACCTTTGTTCTTGCTGGTGCGGTTTCTGATATTTAAAGCGGGTCAGAAATTCTGCTCCTATCCGAACCAGTTTCGACTCGTCAACATCCTAGTTGGGTCTCCCGTTCGCTCCGGGTAACTTTTGCCATGCAGACGTGGGAAAGGGGTGCCTCGGGGTGTCTGGGTGGCAGCGATAGTGGTGTGAAAATTCCAGTATTTGCAAATGATCGGGCAGATGTTCATGTTTTACACGGCGTCAAAAAACAAAAAAATTTTTCTTGGTGGAAATCTATTAAAGGCCAAATAGTGCGGCAAAATTGTAGAAATTGACAAATTGAAATCACCTCAAGGAATGCTCATGTACACCCTAACGGGTGAAGCGGAAATTGTAGTATACACCCCGATTGGGTGATGTAGGTGTATATCTTTTCATTATTTTATTGTACACCCCGCGGGGTGGTTTCATAGAAATCTTGTACAAATGAACGCGAAAATAGTAAATCATTGAAGTGTTTTATTATGCAAGCGATTTGGTTTTGTTAACTTTATATAAGATCCGGTACGAGCTGGCAAAGCCCGGAAACCTCAAGCGAGGTGATTCCTACTAGGTATCATGCACTTAATGAGTACAAGTGTACACCACCGGTGTTTGGATTCGTACCGAACCCCGCATTTTGAACTTCTGCCCATACCACAACCGCCCTTTGCTCAATACGCCTCGGAACTCCTACGCGCCCACGTGTTCGCCTAGCTGCATTTCCGTACGCTATTAATGGTCAGACATAAATAACTGAGCCGAATTTCACACCAAATATTTTATCGCCCAACTTAAACTAACTGACCCGAAATGCACCACTCAAACCCACTCGAGTAAACTAAAACGTACGTCCCGTTAGAACAAGTACAACTCAGCGTCCAGACCAAAATCTACCACATTGGCCCTTCAATCTGGTGATTCCCACTAGTTATGTCCCATCCATCGGGCATTTTCAGGGAGACTGAAATCAAAAGAGGGAATAGCGGGTCAGCCTCATTACCTGTGAGCAGGCTTAGGGGATGACCCTCCCTCAGGGGGACCTCCATACCATTAGATACGTGGGCCAATATAGGGGCCAGGCCGAACACCCTGGTATACCCGCCGGCGGCCTGCTAAGCTAAGCGGTTCCCATCGGTCTGACCGTAGTCCACCGGGGAATCGTGTGAGCCGGGGTTGTCCGGGCACCACCGTGAACTTCTAGACAAAGTGGTGCAGCTGGGATCCCTTAGGGCCAGAACTGGTCCTAGTACATATGTATATATTATATAAAATATATATACACAAAACGGTGAGTCAACGGCGGCAGAAAAGAAAGGGACAGTAGCGCTCGGATTGACACATCCGGGGCTGCTTTCATTGTTTAAATGTAATGGAAGAGCTAACGAAAGGAAGCCATCGCGCAGTAGCACGGCGGCTTTTAATCCCGCGTGGTGCATTATTGTATATATGGAAAGGAAAAGGAAAAGAGCAGGCAGAGAGCAACACGGTGCTCTAAACTCCCGATTGCTGCATAAAAATAACCTTTATTTTTTAAAAATAAGTCAACGCAGGGAGAGTAGGATGTAGGAGACCCAGGGAAACTGGCGCACCCAGGGTAATACCGATTATTCATAAGGGTCCCAGAGGTCCCGGGGATATAAGGGTTTCGGCTCCAGCCCTTTTGCCAAGAAGCCAGACTTCTCTACTGAGGGCTGGAAATGCAACGACAGCCGTGTTGGTAGATTTTGACAGTCAATGTTTGGAATGAATTAACCCCAGCCGTTCTGGGAAAAGCTTAATTTTTGTCCTTGAGTTGTTGAATTTTAATCCAAAATGAGAAATTTTAGAGTAAAATCGGCGGTGAATCAGCTCTACCTGCATACCGGCTTTTTATGTGATAAATATGAAACAAAAATATATGGTATGTGTACCAAATATATATAATATATAAAATACAAAAGCCAGTGGTAGGCCTTAATGGAAAACGTAGTAATGTTTGAATATAGCAGCTTTATAACTGCTGTGATGTCGGAACAGCTCAGTCGGTAGAGTGTCTGCTAGTGGATCCAAACGCGGGAGGTCATGGGTTCGAATCCCATCGTATCCAACTTTTTGACAGCTGGCCTCGCTTGCTTTGGTCGTCTGGTGTTATATTATAAATTTTTCAATTAGGCCTAGCAGTTGCAGCTTGAAGGCGAAGGTATTTAGAAAAACAACATGTTAAAAACTTGGATAGGGGTGGAATTCTAACCAACGAACTCCCGCTCTTCCGCAAGCGCACGCTTTAGTTATTGAGCTATTCCTGCCCAACTTTGTAGAAGTTATTAAGTCGCTATATTCGACATCCCCGTCTTCCGTTAAGGCCTATTACTGGCTCTGTATCTCCATAATCATGTATTTCGAATATATGTAACATATGTCCATGTTATATTTTTATTTAGGCTTAGCAGTAGGTACTTGAAAACGAACGGATTTGAAACGACATGTTGAAAACTTGGCGTAGGGGGCTGGTTCCTTTGTCCTAACCTGTCGGCGCCGCTTTGTCTCCTTCCCGAGCCCATGGATGCCGGCGTGGTCTCATAATTTCCCTATATATATTTATAATTACATAATAACTTATATTTTATATAATTACCATATATATTTTGCATGTCTCTACCGAGGACCAGTTTTTGTGTGTTGGATACCAAATTCAAGGAGCTTGTATGTCTTTTATTTGGCATAGTTGTCAGGGATACGCATCGCTTTTAGTTTGTTTTAAAATGACTTTGCTATGGCCTTGCTACATTAAAAAGTTGGATTGAGAGATATATTGTTTGTTTGCGTCCACATATGTTACCGGGAGGGCCCCGGGAGCAAAATAAAACCGGGCAGGGCCGCCGTTGCCAATCTTTTTGGGCAGAGAATATATAATAAATCACAAATTAGCTGCGGGGATACAAAGCATAGAAGAATTAGTGAAAACTATGTTTTAAGATTCAGAATTTAATATAAATTGATTAATTTCGCCCAAATGGGTGATGCTAGTTCATCGTCGACCGAACGGTAGAAGTCCCGCCCAATAGTTTAATTATTGGCGCTCACGTATCTTTATTTGTTAGTGTTTTATTTGTATTTTTATTACATTTAACACATTATATGTCAATACGCAATACCTAAAGTTCATTCCTTGTGTTTGCCTATGAGACTGTAAGTCGAAGTCGGAAGAATGGTGGGTGTGATTCCTGACGTGTGGTTATGACTATGGTTCTGTTTAAGTTGCTTGGTACAAAGTGTAACCCGCATCTCATTCTCAATCAATACCTAAAGTTCGGTCCTTCTGTTAGCCCTATGAGACTAAGTCGGAACAAGGCTTGGTTTGCTTCCTGACGTCTGGTTATTACTATGGGGCTGTTTAAGTTACTTGGTCTAACCTAAAAACAGTCATATCAATTTTATGAGCCGCTAAGTAAAGAAAAAAAATCAGAAGTCCTAATTCTGTTTATAATATATTAATTTCTATGTTTTGGCGTTCTTTCTTAATTATATAAACAAACACACAGTTGAAAGGGTTTCTTTTTACTAAAAAGCGAAATTGTCAAATGAACCGAAGATCAACACCCAAGATAGTTTCATGGTTTCAGGAATAACAAAAACGATTGCCCATTATATATCGCAGGGTACTCTATTTGGGTCTATATTAATAAAAAAACTCAGCAGATCTTTAAGGTGACTAGCTCGTTGAATAGGTCTGTTGCATGTCACACGATCACATTGTTCTTGTAACAACGTGATATAAAAATTCGGATGTATATTTTCGAAGTGTAGCCTGTTATTAGCTGCTTTATGTAACCCATTTTGAATTAATAGCATTGTCGCCTTTTTGCGGTGATTAGCCACATAAATCTAAAGTGATGCCGCTATAACATAACAATGTCAGCGGACAATCTACTTTATAGTTAGCTTGGACATTCTGTAAAAGTGTCCTAAATGAAGTTTATGCATTTCTAGGTTGATCCAAGAAAGCCTGAGGAGCGTTATGTTACAACGTTAGAAAAAAGAACAGCTTAGAGCGGGGGTTCGGGGTGTGGCAGCCTTCCGACTAAGACTTAGGCATAGTGTAGGTCTCATATAAGGACCTTAGCTTGCTCTAAGGCTAAGACTTAGATTTAGTGAATCGAGGATGGTATGGCCCGCATTTTATTAACACCCTCAGCGTTATTTTGACCGCTAGGTTTAGGTATGCTCAAAGCATAAATTTTCAAATCTGTATGAGCGAACCCATGTGTTTCGATCCCAGCTTTAACTCGACTCATGATTTAATGAAATTGTAATCAGAGTTAATTTTGTGAGTTATTCTGCAAACGTGTCCTAAATGAAAATGACCCATTGTTAGGTTTAAGTGTGTTCAAAGTATATATTAACTTATCTTCCAAACCCGTGTGTTTCGACTCCAGCCCTTGATTCATTATTTAATAAAATTGCCATCTAAGTTAATTTTGTGAGTTATTCTGCAAACGTGTCCTAAATGAAAATGACCCATTGTTAGGTTTAAGTGTGTTCAAAGTATATATTAACTTATCTTCCAAACCCGTGTGTTTCGACTCCAGCCCTTGATTCATTATTTAATAAAATTGCCATCTAAGTTAATTTTGTGAGTTATTCTGTAAAGTGTCCTAAATGAAAATGACCCAATATTAGGTTTAGGTGTGTTCAAAGCATAAACTTTCAAATCTGTATGAGCGAACTCATGTGTTTCGTCGCCGCCCCTTAACTTAACCCACGATTTAATGAAATTGTCATATAAGTTAATTTTTTATGCATTAAGTTCAATGTGACGTTTACGCCACGAAACCGCCATCAACGAGCGCTTCCTGAACAAAATGAAAAAATTTAACTGAAAAATGATAGGATTCGCTGCAGATAGCCGTAGTTTTTTAAATGAAAATTCAATTATTTTTGCTGCCATAGTATTTTTTGCATTACTAATGTTTACTTAATACTAATACTAGAGTAATATAGCTCGGTTGTTATCAAGTTAGCGGTCAAGGGTAGCTCAGCATTTAAGTTATAAGATCATCACATATGAAGATTTCTTCTACTCCAATATTGTGGTCTGTAGGCTACAGTATCCACCAAAATTATGGTGTCATAGTTTATATTTATTGTATTTGCTACGTCATTTAAACACACTATATTTAACAAAGATAAGTAAAAGGCAATTATTTTGAAATAATTTAAGCAAGCTGATAATATATACCGTTGATAAAATTTCATGCGAAATAAAGTTGAGAACGGACCGAATCTTTTTAGCCGGTCCGTTGGAAATCGAGATCGGCCCGGCCCACCACGGCCCGGCGCTGCAAAGTTTCAGCCCGGCCCATTTGTAATGGGTGTAGGCAAGTTAAATATTAAGGATACAGGCCATATTAAGATAAAACGCATATATGAGCCTACATGAAATTCTTAGAACGTGTAGCCTACGTGATTCTACGGGTTTTTAGTACAACTGTAGATTGCACACGAACTACGGCAAGTTTCACACAAAATACTCTAATGAGATTCCCAATGCTACTTTATTAGCTTATTCTAAAGGCCTTACTGTGTCATCTCTTATAACAAATATCGTTTTTATTTTTTCAGTAAAATACAACTAAAAACTCTACGCACATTAAACACAAACGGCTGAACCGTACTCATCTTGATTGTGCAGCTTCTGAGGTCCTGATCAACTGCGCAACCACTTAAATATCAGAGCTATAAGTCTTACATCAAATTTTCTCCCTATTGAGTTCTCTAAGCCATCGAAGTTACATAACAAGTTTTGCTCTGGTTCCACTCTCGTAAAATTCCATCTTTAACCTAAGTGAATTTTAGTCGTTAGAGAATAAGTTTTTATGATTTTTCCAGAATTCTTAAGTACAAACAAGTTGTACGGTTTTATTCGAAAATCTAGCAGATACACATATCCGTTAAAGTGTGCATAATGACTGAAGTAACCAATCGTTATACTCAAATCCAATAGATTCAAATTGTATGCCTTAGGCGCTCATAAACTTATTTATTGCTACTACTCACTTTAAACTCTCCTACACTTAGCTAAGTCTTGAAATTGCTCCTGCAAGCTGTACAGAAGCTCTATCACACAAAGCTTCTATCACAAAGTCTCCATGCCATCTAAATTAAATACATTAAATGCGCCCTATATACAAAAGCAAACACACCACAGAAAGTGCTACAAGTACTACGGTCCTATAACAAATTCATAAACATATTCATATGTAATTACACATCTCGTATACAATAAGTTTACTTTTGTATACACATTCACAATCAACAACCAAGCGCATTTATACAATAAATGCTTGACATATATGATTAATGACATAAATTTGAATCAGCTAAAAGTCCTCATAGTAATATTGCTCATGGGCAAAGTTTGGGCTCCCGAAAATAGAAACTCATGAATACTGATAGAAAGCGTTTTAATTTAAATAAGGTATGGCAAACCACGTCATAAACAAAGCCAAGATTATCGAACCGTGTACTAAACATTCGGCTGAAGCAACAACGAACCGAATTTTTTCGGCCCGATCCGGCCCGTTGAAAATCGAGGCCGTCCTCCACACCTGATAACGAACGGGCCAGGCCCGGCTGGAAATTCTCAATTCTTATGCGAAGTTATGGGAAAATCTTGCGCTATATTGAATGCGTGTAACGCGAAAAAAACAGATTATTTTATGCAGAAGTATTTTCACCGCCGCTAATAAGAGTTTGACTGACGCAATGACACCATAAATGTGACGTTTACCGAGACAAAATATGAAATTATTTAGATTATAGTGATGGGATCCTGTAAAGTATATCGTTAACGGTGCTACGGAGGGTTTTTACATGCTCAATATTCCATACAGTTGCTGATTTTACATATAACGTACCAGCAGCATAGATATTTACGGCTGCGCTATACTAGTATACAGCGACTTTAATCCAGTTCATATTAGTTTATATACGATGTAATTGAAGACGTCGTCCAGTACATGAGTGATATCCCGCGATATTTAGAAGGATTATTGATTTGGTGGCAGTGCTTATCACATTAAAATGTAAACGACAGCATTAACCATCACCATTTCGAACTTAAAACCATGGTAATAATGCAATTTTGTTACGATATATACAATATATTAGACAATATTTTGCCTGCCCAAATATACTTAATGATAAAAGCAAACAAATTGAAAAACTATTAAGCTAAAATCATATTAATAAATATCATAAGTCTCGAATTGTTAAGGCAGAGCGCCTTGATCGGTTGAGCCAAATGTAGGCGGAGACATATTGTTAGCTGCTTCTTTTTGAGCCAAAGTACGTTTACCGTACGATGTTTCTTTGAAAACGAACCAACAATTGCCAAGCCATAGTACGAAACATGTAAAGCCGACGAGCTAAAAATTAATAAAATAAGTTATACTGCGCTAATGCTGTTTACAACTCTTAACTCGAGTGAGCTTGGCTTGTGACCGCTCCTTGCTATTCCTACATGCTCTGCTAGACAACCCCGTTAGATCTTGTATGTCAATTTTTTCATATGTTATTAGCCGTCAGACAAACTAATTTGCGTAAGCGGATCGGTGGCTACCAAAAATTACAGCGTTATTGTGGTCTCACAGACTCAGTTCATTTTACCGTCGTTGCCGCACTATTGTTAAATGTTGTCCTTTTTTCGTGTTAGCGCTTTTTTGTCAGTTTTGTTCTCTAAATACGGTATTTAAATTTCTAAATACGGTATTTAGATTTATCGGCAGGGTGGGGTAAACCCCATACCGTCTAGGAGCAAACTCAACTAACGTTTGCGTTGTATTAATGTAATTTCCCAAGGCATTATAATACACTCTTCGGTGAAACTATTTATATTTCTACTGGAAACATAGTCTGAATGAAAACATAATATATATAATAGCAAAAACGAGAAGTGTATCTTTTTTGCTCTTCCTGACAGATTTCAGCCCAAAACAATCTTTTTCGCAAGTGTTTCTTGCTAAAGAAAAAATATTGGGATCAATTTGCTACTATAGGTACGTATATGCATTGTCCGGGTTTGGGTCAACTTCCCTCGTTCATAAGTTAAAGATTATAACGCTAAAGTCTAAACTGTATATTTGGTTTGCAACCAGTCAACGATGTACCGTGAATCCTCGTTATCAGCATATTGGGTTACATGACATTGGAATATAAATTGGGCACAAGGACTGCGGAAATTTTAGAACATCAGACAAGCGATTGCTGATTACAGAAGCTGAAATCTATATGTAGTTTTTTTGTCATAAATGAGAGTGATTTGAGCGCCGTGGAGGTAAAAATTTGTATATTGCATATATGTCACAAAAAGTTAAGTTAGTCTTATCATATGGCAGTTGTGTTCTCCCCAACCAGACTTTTTGTGAGGTGCACTTTTCTGATGTTGGGCGGTGGAAAACGTGCCATATTTCGAGCCTGTGCTTCTTGACCACTGAAAATTAGATTTCATTTGCTGTCCTCAGTTTTCGCCTTCTGCCGTGTAAATAACCGTATTTCGAGATAATAACTTTTTGTCAGTGAAGTTGGCTGCGGTAATATATGCTCAATGTATTAAAAAGTCTATTCAAAATAACATGTTTTTCGTTCAATTCTAGCAAAAACTGGGTAGCTAGTTAATTAGAATTTTCACCCACTTATATATATAAAAGTCATAACTTCAATGAATTCACATGATGTGTGCACTGCAAAATTTTGGCAAAATCGGATGCTATTTTAACAGCGTTATAGTTTGTAACTTTGAGATTTACGTAAATTTAGCCGTAAAACTTTAAGGATGCGGCGGTGTTTTGTGGCCATACTAACGTTTTCCATTACGATATTAATGCCTCAGACAACTCATCACATGAGCAAACGTAAGAATAACAATAACAAATGTAAACATATATATTTGGAAAATTCACAATTGTTTGTAAAATATTACAAACGATAACAACAAAACTCAGGGAATTTTTGTCTGAACGGTCTTCAGCAATCTGCACCTGAACAGCCGGAGACATGTGCAAATAAAACCAGTGACGCAGCGTGAAATAACAAAGTTCTCATATTCAATGATTACATCCCGGATTTTTAATACAATTTAGAAAATTACATAGTATGCAATGCAGGCCCTCAGAACACTAGCTAAATATCTTATTTTGCTAATTTTTACTTAATCATATTTAATTTTTATTTCGGATTTCTATGTTTTATTTTATTTTTAATGCGGTGTTGATCGAGATATAAAATTCCTGGCTCACCCATACCTATAGACATAGATATATAATAATAATAGTAATAATATAACTATAGAAAAGTGCACCTTTGTGAAGTTCATGAACTGCATAAATGCAAACCAACGTTAGGCCGAATTAATGTCCAGCAGTGCCTAAACTAAACTCAACTGCAATAATAAATATATATACGTTTGTGAGTACAGGTTAGTCTCAAGTTGAACACTTAAGTCGCCAAACACTTGTTGCCGCAGCTATGAGGCTGTGCAATTGTTTTCGTCTTTTCTTGCACAAGAGGTACAATACCTTCTTGCGCAAAAGGTACCTACCTTATTATAATAAAATATTATGTAATCAGACTTTCGCCCACAGTGATTGTATCGCACTTTTTACCGGCTACCCACCTGCGGTGCGAGGATTTGGCTAAATCCGACTATGCCGTCAAGCGCGTAAAATGTTATTTTCTTAATATTGAGAATAGGTCTTAATAATTAATTGGTCTTAGCAAAAGTGCATTAGGGAAGAGTATGACACGTCCCTGCACTCATGTATCAGCCCGTGTTTGATGTCGCGGGCGTTTTCGGCCTGACCTCCCCAGTTTCTGGGGGGTAGCTCGGACTAGTCGGTTTATCAGCAGCTGCTTTTGAACCGATCCCCCCAGAAATTGCGGGGTCCGACCGGCCCTCCCCCCAAAAAAACTGGAGGGGGCGGAGCTAGCCCCCCAGAAACTGGGGAGGTCAGGCGAAAACGTTCGCGACATCAAACACGGGCTAATACACGAGTGCAGGAAAGTGTCATACTCTTCGCTAATGCACTCTTGGACTTAGTAATAAGAAACAAGCCATTGTAAAGTACATAAAGCAATCTGAACTAAAGCAAACCGTTCTGCTAAACCTAAATAGTTTCAGGGTTGGCTGAATTTTCGCGCGTGGCTTGATATAACTTTTGACCTTAAAGTTTTTCTTTTCTCAAATGTTTGCGATAAGTGAAAATTCACGAAGAGTAGATCTTTTAAATGGCATTAAAATTTTGTAATAGGAGGTACACATATTTCGTTTGGCAAAGGACCCAATTTCGATATCGGTATAAACCGTTTACAATGCATACGTCTGTGACTACTTCTATAAAAATACAAAAGATAAGTGTTGCCCATACGTTTTATGAGAGCGTTCTCGCAGCTGAGCTTGTGTAGTATTACTACTTTTATCTACCGTAGATAAAGATTAATGGTTGCAGATGGTTTTACATAAATTGGCAGCAGCTAATATGAACATTTGTATGACGAGATGTATACTAACCACTGAAATATCAAGCGTTCCGAAGCTAGACGTTCTGAAGACGCAACCATTGTTCATGTCACACCCCAATAAATGATTCAGAGCTCCCACCGATGAAACAGCCTAAATTAGTAATATTAAACTTTATACCACTTTATACTTTAATACACCAAACACAACAAGACGTTATTTGTACAAAAAATTTGTAGCAAGTTCGACGTAAAACTAGTTTGTTGCCAGGTACAGTAGTGAGAAAATTCTGTCAAGTATCACGTTCCCAACTACCGTTGGGCCTTCGATGAGCTAAATTCGAGAATAATACATAATTTTTGTTTCAAAGCCATAGCTTTATAGAAAATAGGATAGCTAATTATGCAATTTTCCAGAAAGAGATAGTCCCGTTTTACTACTTCTGGTTATGTCAAGTTGAACGGTGCAACGTCGACAATCCAAAAGAGTTTTTATTCTTTTCTGAATTATATTATTCGGCGGCTAATATAACTGAAAATTTATTTCATAGCTAGGTATTAATATTCCGATTCTAGTTTTGCTTTTTGTATTGTCTTTTTTCAATTATCTTAAAATGCTGTTTTCACAGAAGTTGCCATTTACATGACCAAGGAGGTCAATATTTTTATATAGAGGTTCCGACCACGCGTAATCATGAATTTGGAGATAAATATTAAAACAAACCAACAGTTAAAACAACAGTATTATCATACCCTTAAGCGAATAACAGCGTTAGCCCAGATTGACGAAGATATAAACCAGAAGAATGCCAAAGTTCCAGTCGCTATAAAATCCTGAAAATATCTTATAACACCTAATTCGGCGTTTATCCATATAATTCATTAAAAGAATTTACTTAAACTGAATAGCAAATGCCTGGTATGCTTAAAAATATCTTAAGCGGTGCAGCTTGTTTCGGTACTCAAGTTCTATAACTTAAATTGAAAACAATATCACATTTAAAGTTTATAATGTTCTAAAGTTTAATAGGCAAGAACCAGTAGTACAGATCTGATATTAACTGTTTAATACTGTGTAGATTATCTTAAAATGGGTATTTCAAAATGAGTCAAATTTTTAGCTCGAAATGTAAAACGTAGAACCTAACCTGAATTTATTATGTCGGAGCAAGTTTTTGGATTTTGTGTCATTTCCCGTTTGAATAGTGATCCGATTTGCACAAATGAAACATCACACTGAAGCGTTGAGACCATACAAAAAGAAGCGAAAGTAAAGAAAATGTTCTGCTTATGTCTATATTTTGTGCTCCAAATTTCGTGCTAAAAATCTGCCCATGTGAAAGCATATAGAAGCCTTCGTTGAATCGTCGTCTCACCCTAACATGGTTTTAAGTTTGTCCTCTTATACGGATTGTTAACTACACATAGCTGAATAATTAATTATTTTAATCCAATCCTTTCTATCAAAGGACGCTAAATTTTCTGTAATCTGAAGACGGCATTGATTCAAAAATATGTCAACAAACGTTAAACTCACAATCCGTGTCATCAGTTGAATTTATCTTTGCTGCTTGCATTTTTAGTTTCATCTTTATGCTTGTATTTGTATTTTATTACATATAGTGTTTGTTACTACACGTGATAATTTAAAAACTTTTGAGCTATGCTAGTCAATGATTGGTTTTTCAGGAAATGCAGAACTCACATTTATTTATGGTCATCGACTACACTCTTTGGAAGCTGGCACGGACAAATCCACCTAATCGTAAAAGCTTGCACGGCACTTAATCACTGTGCAAATTGGTGCAACTGACTTAACAGCCACACACAGCTTGATTCAACTGCTGCGCCACCATCTACAAATTGTGCAGGTCTGGCATTACACCATCTACACACTGATGTTAGCATACCACATTTTACACCTTGACCAATTTTAGAAATTTAAAATTTATTTAAAGGACACTCCGATGCCACAGATTTATAAAATTAACACAAATTATCTACGTTTTCTTTCAGAAAAAAGTTATAGATATCGTTATCGATTGTGCTCAAAATGTCCCACCATTCAAATGCTAATTATACGCTCGCGCCACTGTACAAACAACAAAATGATATATTGTAATTGAAGTGCAAACAACGACAAATTATACATATTACCTTTAGTGTCACATTGATTTAGTAATGCAACTCAGGTAAGACAATATTGCGGCGAATCTATCTGTCTCTCATCTATTTACAGCGTTAACTAGTTTATGTTTTTGTTTCTCGAGTCCGTTCATCGACTTTTTCATTAGCGATGCTTTGGCACAGCATAGTTTTGACGCTCGACGATCCTGGTAACCGTGTGATGGTGCTCAGTTTGTAGAAATGCAATGAAATTGAACATTGATATGGGTGATCACAAGAAGAATTAAGTTCAGTGTGGAACCCTTCAGCGTTGTTTGTTGTGCGCGGACCATCGTTATAAAAGTAATCCTATTCCATTATCCGAAAATTTTTGTTCGAAATTCATGTATGTGCAAAGTAGGAACAGAAGGCTAGGAGATTAACAAACTGACCCCGATGTGCATGCAATTGTAGGTGACGTTCTCAGTAAATGACATATATTCCATCAATTGAAGAGGCATTAATCCTGTTGGTAATAGTTGACCGACGCAATGCTGTAGATCAGCGTAACTGGAAATATGCGTCTTTAGCAAATGCGCATGAAACCGCCCTTTCACTGATTGGACGAAATGAGACGTACATACAGATACTGTCGCTGTTGGAGATACAGCTCTCGCTGCAGTAGGCGCTGTTTTCTCATAGTCTACTACAATTGTATACTGCTTAGAGTTAGCACTGTCGGATTATAAACGAGACACAATCTCTTGTTCTGCAACAATTAATAAAATCGTGTATGTAGCATAAGTCTTGCATAGTAGCAATGTTCGGACAACAGGTAGGGAATAATTATTACAACTAATATTGACGTGGATAGAATATAACTGGCATATGGACGAGGACAATTTTCAACGTAACGTCACCAATCCAGTATGTGGAATTTAATAACAAACTATGTCAGTTTTAGACGTGTTTATTGGCTGCGTATAAATACAATCGTTCATTATAAACGGGACTTCCAACCAAAGCTTCTTTTTCACACAGTCTAACCTTAAGAGCTTCGTTTAGGTTGCATGGATCAGGTGCCGCCGGTGACGCCTTGGTGGGTTGGTAATGCAAGTTCGATCGATAAGATTAATATGACTTCACTTGACATAACATAGCTGTATTTTTGTTATTGTTTTATGTTTGATACAAGTGCTGTTATGTCTTTTCATAACATCTGGCTTGCCGAATTTTTTTTGGTGGTAAGATTCGAAAATGATCGACTTTGCTGAATAGTGTGATATTCTTCAACTTTTCATTGTTTTCGGCAGAGTACGTCACGGTCATTTTCGTCTTTAAATCGAACTTTATTAAAACAAGCGCATTATATATAAGACTACACCACCCATCCAGACCACCGGTTCTTGCACCGCCGGATTACACAGAACCCAGGTTCATGGACTACTAAGCCCAAACCCTTTGTTCGGTTCTTGGACCACTAAATTACACCACCCATGTTTTTGATCCAATAGTGAAGACCCCTTGTTCTTGTATCACTAAATCAGGTCCTTGTTCTCGAGCCACTAAATCAAAAAAATATTTTTTCTGAACTTAGTTGTCCAAGATACAGGGGAGGTCTCAATTGGTTGTCCATGATCCTGGCCATGTGAAAAGGTCCAACAATGTGGGTGTGGTGCGATTTAATGGTACAAGAAAGCGGAGGATCTGAATTCAATGGTCCATAAACTTGCGCGTGGTTAAATGTAGCGATCCAAGAACAAAGGTGAAGACGGTTGACGAAGTTCCGGGGGTCTGGATTTGGTGGTCCAAGAACATGAATAGGACTCACTTGGTTGGTCGTAAACCTGGGCCAAGGAAGAAAACGAGCGCGACGTGTCGGGGACGGAAACAGCGCAAAGCTGAAGAGTGTCACACTCTTCACTAGAATCAACCATCGTCCACTCTTGTCGCTAGGAACAATACTATTCCCGATCAAAAAAAACATTTACATTATATATTTAATATCAATGATTGCGAAATTTTAGTTATATTTTGACCTATAGTAATTATAAATTTTTATATAATTTATATTACTTACTACCAACGGTATCCATGGCTCGGTTTCATATACGTGCCATGAAACAATGTAAATCATTGTAATTCCAAGAACGTACAACAGTGTAATCACGCCTAAAATTTTAGAAACATTCAGACTCAGATTCAGCAATGTTGGTTTCAACTAACACGTTTTTATTGCATTGAAATATTGGCCTTATAACAATACCGACATTAATCGTGCTAAAAACGCAAAATATCGTCATATCGCAAAACGCATATTTCTGCGGTCTATACAGACATTTTTTGTTCATAGTAGTAATAAACCCACATTTTTTCATAGTTCAGAGCGAAGCATGTAGCAAGTAGCATTGTGATGTATCTTGAAAGCCTGAATATTTTATGGTCGTAAGTTTACCATAGTGTGACGTCATCTGTCAGCCAGTAACTGATTTTTTAACCCAACTGCTACTATATAGATCGCAATTATTCCAAAACCAATGCAATCTTTGGGCTACCCTTCGAAATCCATATCAATTGCAATTTTTTAATCTTGAAACTTAATACTGTTTCAATAGCGAGTATAGTAACCTCTAAAAACTTACCAATCGCAACGATAAATTGTGCTGGACCACTGACATCTTCGTTGGCTACCGGAGAAGGCGTGCCTCGACATGTTTGAACAAAAATTTCGGATAGCCTCAAACAACAATAATACTTAATTCATTTTAGCAATGTCATGGTACTCAGCACGTTACATGATTCTAGAAATTCCAAAAATCATTCTGTGTCTGTGTGTAACTCAAACCTTAGAAATTTTACTAAACTTTTGCTTACTATTAATATTATTTAAATATTGGATGCAATTTTTATGTCAAACCGTTTAAAAATTCCTAGCTATCTTTGCTATCTTTTGGCTGCTCAAGTCAAACGGAAAAAGAATTAGGTCATTTTGAGACAGTAGTTTGTGTCGAAAAAATTGAAAATTCAGTCCCTACTGATTCACTGTAAAATAGTTGTGTAATTTTCAAAACGACTTCTTGCACGGTTTAAAATAGACTTCACATCTGACCCTAACTAATATAATGTATATAATTTGTGTAACGCCGTCATGCACATACTGTGACATGATGCCGCAGCCATCAACAAATAACTAAAAAAGAACTCATATTTACATTTTCACACGTTGCAAAATAGATTTCACAGCTTGATATTTATTCCTGGTTACAGTTTTAACCAGTCGCTACCTGTTATGATGAATCTGCGTTATACACGAGCTGTCACATGGTATTAAGGCATGCCTCGGCTATCGGCAAATGATTAAAGAAGAATTTTTATTTATATTATCGTACATTCTAAAATGAAGTCTACTGCTGGATATTTACACGTCGTTACCGACGCATCCGATGAGTAAATTGTAACTTGGTATTCCGTAATTTTTATCCAACAAAATAAATCACACTGTCAAAATGTTAAGATAAAATTTAATCAGTTGAGTCGGTTACAAACCCAGTTGCTGTGACTTTCCCGACACATGAGTTAAATTGAGATCACATTTAGCGAACGCACATATATATTTATGATGAATGTTGTGATGATAAGTATAAATTTTCGAAATCCAATGTTTGAAATATGAAGTCTTACCGATACGGATAATGCCAACACATTCGAGACAATCCTTCGCTAAATGTTGTATTACCGCCACAACTGTATCGCCAACAGTAGTTATATCCTGCTGTAGTAGAAAATGATAATGTGGCGAATAGCTAAAATTACTATTAGAAATTAGAAAAAATTTCCGTACACAAATTAATACAAACATAAAAGTAGTTTTACCTAGGTATTTTACTTAGGAATAATATTACAGTAGAACCTGACAATTTCCAATCTACAACGAACAGAACTGCATTGCAATAAAGCTGAAAAGACCGATATATCATTGTTATTATAAAGCTTTAGTCGAAGTCGAGCAAGACTCTTAATTTTGACTAATGTTTTATAGTAGGCTGAACGTTATATACTATATATAAAATACCCCCCACAAAATCATAAATAATAAAACTAAATACAAAACATTAAATCCGAACAAGGATACGTTAAACGGAAATGTTTATTCACATATTAAAAATAAATTTTATACATTATCCAAAGCTTGACCGAAGATTGATAATTTTACTGCTCTCTCTTACGCTAAAAATTGTCAGTACATTTGCTCCCAGCGACAACAATAACTGTATTCTAGGCTCAGTCAAAGCGTTTCAGACTAGCAAGTGGTGATCGAAATGCTGAAACAGATCTGAGAAGTTTACTAAATGTGCGTCAATATGTTAAATAAGCTCATGAGATCTAGGAGCAACCGCCATTGACTACAAGCATTTTCTATCACATTGACAGAATCAACGTATGATAATAATCATCGTGATATTTTCTGCTGACTATTAACAAATTCATGCGCAGTGTGAAGTCTTTTCAAATTTTGGATAACGCAATTTGATCGAAGATAGATTGTTTTGTTAATGATAGTTGCTTATATCCTAGGTATTGTTGGCTCGATCTTCAGTCGAACCCTTCAAATTTCCACTTTCTGTCAAATGTTCGTGATAAACATTAGTAATGTAAGCAATCCGCATAACAGAGAACAAAAAGTTTTGGAAACCAACAAATTTGTTATAAAAAAACTCCTTCACAAAAAGCATAAAACTTTGCTAGACATGTGAGCTATTTATACTACAAGCTGCTATAACTTTTTTTCTCTTGAGAAAAACAAAACTCAAATTTTTTACTAATAATCTTTACTCAAAATTTCTTGCCTACAGCCGAACTTGTTAATTTATCAGTCGGAAGTCTAGCTGAGCGAATTTCGCACAGGTTACAGTGTAACATCTACATTTCGTCAACTGTGAAAAATAATTTCGCTATGAGAATATGTTTTCTAAGAATACGAAATTTGGATTGTTTTATACGACCTATATTCACCGATGTGTATTTATGCAATGTTAAAGAAGGCTCGAACAGAGAAATGTATGCAGAATATGAAGTATCTAGAAAGTCTATAATATTTTCCTTCAAAAGAAAAGGCTATGAGCACTTTATATTATTAGCCGTTTTCCGAATACCAAAATTCCTGGCTGTTTTTTTACAACCATATGTTTTATTACTAATTGTTTTACATTGTGTCTTAATTGATAAACTATTCGTGAGATATGATTTACTAACAAATTTTAAACAAGGAAGTTGTTTGGTAGAATTCACCTCTTAATCCACAAATCTGTTGCCATAGTTGAGCAGATATTCTAGTGCAACATATGGTGCTAAAGGCTGGTCCCTTAGAAACTATATGACTAGAGTTTAGGTTGAATTCTTTGGTAGAACCTATTTGAACGGCTGATAATAATTTTAATTTCTATATATGCGATGGACAAGGGCATTTGATAAAATATGCAATAATTGTATTAAATAAACATTGCCGGATATATTGTAAGCCATAAATTAGCTGCAAAATCGATTTCGCAGTCATCGCAATTAAATAGTTCACTTCTTGACAGATATATATTCCAATTAGGCCAAAATGTCTGTACAAGAAATAAACATACCAGTTCAACAAGTTTAATGAATCCGATGGGCAGCTTAAACACTCCCAAATTCAGACCAGCAGTAACCTATAATACAATGAAATATACCTTTCTTTTTCTTAAAATTTCCTACTACAAATTGTTTTTGAAATAAGAACGCTGTGCTTATATGACGATTTAGAGACCGAACCGCTAATATCATGGTGAGCACTTTTTATGATTACAGAGTTAGTCTAATGAATGCGGCATACATTTATACTCTATTCGTGCACAAACATCGTAATTGTATCCAAATACCACATACTTCCCATATTTGAGCATTTATCTACACAAATCATGGCTGCTAGAGCTTCTCACTATAGCGTTATATCGATTATGTTAAAAAGTTATTGTGTCACTAAATGTCCGCACAAAAAGTAAGCAACTATTTTTGCAAGTCATGAGGCTAACGACTTATATTCTTGCAAATGTTATTTTATATATAATTGATGAATGGCACTGGTGCAACACTGCCGCATGCAATTAAAAACAACAAACAAAATAGCGTATAATAGTCGAAATTACACAAGCCTAAAGTAATAATCTATTTTCATAGGTCTAAGTAAATTAAAAATTGATATAACGGATCACTGGAAAACAGAATAAATTGGAAGGCATTTGTTAACTCGGCTTTTTAGCGTCTACTGCATCAGACCAAATCTGTTGTCAAATATCCTTCATACCAACTGAAAACGTTTAAATCGATTGATAAAACAAAGACATAATTATAACCATTCATGCGTAATACAATAGTCTGCTAACGGCAATAACCGCCTAGATTACCTTGCCTCTGCTCTTAGAAGCTTTAAATGTAACTATATAAAGTTCCTTTCGTGGCTTCTAAGTTATATTACGTTCATTGTCATATTAAGAAACTGCCAGAGTCTATTATTAGGAGCCTAAGAGCCGAGTCCCCTTAGCCTTTCATCGGAACAGCAGAAACCAAGCCGAGCCGAACATAGTTCATGAAGAGCTGAGCTGGGCCAATGCCTAAGGTCTGTCTGTGAGAGCCGAGTCGAGCCGGTCATGATTCAACCAGAGGCTGGTTTTGTGTGGCAGTTTTTCTAAGTGATACAGGATGTGAAGCAATTACTTAAGTGACACAGTTTATGTAGCATTTTTTAATAATTTTGCCTCAGTGTGCAATGGCTGCACATATTTCGCTGCGAACTCAACATCAAAGATTTCGCTTTTAAAGTACTGAGATGAGGGCGGCAAACAAATTACTTCTTCACTTGATTTTAAATGAGAAACATATATATATATATTCCGGTCACCTATTTATACAACACATTGTCACCACTTACATCCATAACAGTTCTATTACTGCAATTGTATTATTTGCACCGACAGTATGTTTCAAGTGACTATCCAGTGATTTGTCTGATATTTTATATCTTAAAATTACTAAAGTTAATTAATAAAGTTTTATATAATTACACATATAAAAACATAACTATGTACTGGAAAAGCCCCATCTTTATTACTGGTTGTATACCCTAAATCCCGACTAAATATTAATTCAAGAAAAATATGACACTTTCTTATAATCTTCTGAAAACATGATGGTTAACTCTAACCGATGCTGCACGAAAGATGGTAAAATTACCTCACATAAAATAGGCTCAGGATTACAATGACCATTCTTCTGAAATACGCACGTGTCCTTAACGTGTATAATTCTGCGTTCCCAAACCAATTTAATTCTGTTCGATTAAGTAATCACGATTCGGTGAATGCGGAAGTTTTTTTAATTCTTTATGTGTCATTTATGTACCTAAAGATGTGCACTAGGGCCAGATTTTATCGCAGCCCGCTACGGCGATAATAACCAACCTGGCTAGCCTAGCTAGCTGTCGTGACCATTTTAAGAGCCACGCCACGTCCTGTATGAGCAGAGCTGGGTTATAAAATTACGACAAGGGCCAACCCGGCTAACGTAATGTACTGTACAAAATGTTTTGACGTATAACTGCTGCTTTAGCTTGCTCCTTAATTTGTAGCAGCTAACTTTTGACCAAAAAGTTGTCTTTCCGCAATCTTTAACGACATTTTTGCGGGTGTTTTGGGTATGCAGGTGTTAAAATCGAAAATAGATGGGCCTAAACGTGTAAACGATAGTTTTGCTCAGGCTCATCTACATAGACATCTCTTAAGTGCTGTTTGGCTATGAGTTTGCCGGATAGCAAAAATACGGGCTTGTAATAACACGACCGAAACAGTGAATTGGAAAGAGACACGTTCAGTAAATCTGCCTTTAAAAATCAGTGATACTAATCGCAAATCAATTGGTTATGTCTAATAAAAAAACTGCGTGCACTAGCGGAAAACTCGAACTTAATGAAACTTGACGGAAATTGGCGTTGGTATGCGTAAACATTGCTAAGTATTTCTTTCTCTCAGGAATCCTCAAGTAATCGAGAATGTAGATCGAAATCGTTGGGCGTCGCTAAGTTGCTCTGGTGTTAAAAATATGGGTTTGGGGAGAGAAATAAACCTTGGTTTATAATAGAGAGATACTATTAAAGTAGTGGATCTGGTTTTAGGCATAACTAAATCAAGCGTAAGGGCAATTACGTATATAAACATAAATGTTGAGTTGCGAGGTCTATGAAGGTGGGTCAGCTGGCCCGCCGGGTGAGGTGGTGCGGCTGTCTCGACGCTGAGGGAGGGAACACGGGGGCGCCCCCTGCGCCACCCAGGAGCCCCCCCCCCCCCCAGGTTGGCTGACCAGTTGGGATGTCCGCGCTTTGTGATACCGAAAGGGGTCCGATGCCTCAACGGGTAATCCCCTATGCGCATGTATGTATATAATACAAAAGGTAGCGCGCTGCGCGGGTGTCTAATAGTGAGAGCTCTTGAAGTTGTCGAAACATCACAGAAACAAACTGGGATGCAGACACATTTCTTAGAAACAAAAACCAATAAAAGCATTTCTTTTTAACGTTCACTCTATAAAACATACACGAGCGTCTGCATCATATAACGAACTACCTGGAGAAAATATAAAAATATCACGAAGTCGATAAGTTTGTTTTATGACTCCGTATGGTTAAAACGGCTTCAGAGCTTTAATAATCCAGAAATTAATTATTCATTAAACATTCGCTTTACATATTTGTTAGAGAGTCGGCATTTGATATTTAGTAAAAACAAAAAGTATAGAAACCTGCCGTTAGCGTGTAAACCAATAAAGTAACTATTTAGTATCATGGAAATTAGTACTAAATAAATACGCTCCAATGGCCAACGCCGTCTATTAACATAAGATACATGGCCCAACCCGACTAGTACAAACGCGCTGGTCTATGTAGGCTGTGCACTTTACTTTGCAAGGGCCGGGATCGACTATGCCAAAACGTCACGAGCCGGATTTGACTGTGTGACAGAATCCGGCCCTAGGTGCACACATCTTAAGGTAAATGATGCATTAACCAAACTCTCCTGATTACATTGATTAAAAAGTTTTGTGTTAAATCTGTAGCAGCTTAAAATGCATTGAGTGTGTGCTTCAGTTGTTAGGTTTCATCACTCTAAATAACATTTTAATGCATGAAATATAACAATCGTACACAGACTACTACAGCCAAAAAAATGGAACTAAAAACCATTATGAAAGATAGAAAGTTCTAAATAAATACGATCATATGTAAATAAAACAAAAAACTACTTTGATATAGTGTATCCAAAAATTCGACTAGTTTACACACATATGAAACAAATATTGTTCAAGTGTTCTGCAAAAACAGACGAATTACATACAGTAAGAATTTCATAATCGCCAAACTTCAACGGTTAACGAACACAATGTGCTTTATGCGTTATTGTGAAAGCTGGTATCTAAAGCTTCATCAATATGCTTCATCAGAATACGCACAAAATACAACGATACAACTGCCAACTACTAGCTACTAGGTTGTATATTTGGCTTAAAAAATACATTTATAGACCAACCGAAAAAATTAAGAGAATCGATATATATTTCAATCAAATGATAAAAATTTATAGGTCAAAGTGTGGTAAAAGAATCGAAATTGTAAGACAAATCCCTTTTAACCCTTTCACTCAAAATAACGAATCCAAAACTGTGAAATTTCTCAAATAGGGAAAAAGTCTAAAATTCGCTTGGTTGTGTTGTTTCCTACCAGTGCATTAACGCTGCAGTAGTATTCCGGCGCCCATGTTGTGGTTCGTGTAACAGAAGTATTGTTGACACGATGATGTACAACTCCCGACAACGGTGAGCAAAGTCGGAACAACGACATGAGGTGTGAAGTTTTGACACGCGCGAGACAAGAGAAAGCAACAAAAGGACAGAGTGGAAAGGAAACCACAGTTGCGAGAGACCGAAATGGGAGCGGGCAGAAGAGCACCCAAGGGATAGTGACAGAGACGGTGCGACATGGCAGAAGTTTACCCTAATCACCGAAAGTGAGCCTACAGAACTGGTTAGCTGAAGAAACCGAGCTCACAGCCGGATATTGTTTAGTTTTTTATTGCAAAGTAGTGTAATACGCACGCTTGTGAGGGGGTAAGGTTTCGCTCCAAAAGCTGGTCCCTTACATTATGAATGTCCACATATCAAATTATAAAAATTTATTTGTATTTTATGTGTAATTGTTGTATAATATAATATTTTCAGGTGTTTCAAGTAAGGACCTTACTTAGTAGTAGAAAGGTTTTTTTCTTCCACGGTATCTAATAGAAAAACACGAGACAAAGGCTTGAACTGTATTCATATGTATATACTGGGATATAGCGAACCGGCTTTTAATTGTATGTAAACCAGACATAGATTATGTCTCTGCGCAAGATAAGCATGTTAGCAGTATTCAGGGTCAAGGGTAATGACCAAATTTTTCGTCAATACATTGGTCCGACATCGGTGAACACACAGTGCTACTTGAGTGCCCAATAGATAGTAGTGAAAGCTTTCACACACCCTAAGTGTTGTACACGACTGCAGCCGAGATACCAGGATAATGCGCGTGAACATCCGGCTCAGTATACAGGTCAAAAAATCAAAAGCCATTTTTGGGGGAATTTTCGTTTCCTACATCTGACATCTTTATTTTAGTGGGGCTTAATAAACACTATCAATTAATCAAATAGCACAAAATATATCGCGATGGTTAAGTTGTTCAGCTTTCAAAATATAGAAATTTTAAACTTTTAAATAAAACTTGAGCTTTAATCAATTTCTGAATTATCGACAAAAATTTTAACAAAAAATTTTAATCCAACGGTAAGTGACTAAGTCTTGCACCGTCCTGCGCCCTTAACCTGGCATATTAGGTATTTTTTCCAGCTAAATTACGCATATTCCTATTAATTTTGTATTGAAGATTTCAATGTTAGTCCATTTGTCCAAGTTTACTTACACCTTTATCGATTATGCACTCGAAATATGAATTTGACTAGCATCCTCAGACTTTGGAATCACTCCTCACGTATTTTTGCCCTATTTTATGAGTTTCCATGTGTTTTTTGTAATGCTCCTAAATTTTACCCCTAACATGTACGCTTAAACACGCAAAATCCACAAAATCACGACCGCAAAATTTCGTCATATACATTGGAAATATGAGGGCAAAACCGCAGAAAAAATGGAAGCGTCTGTTTACAGAGTCTACTATTATGATAATACCGCTGATGCTGGCTAATAAATAATCAAAATAAAAAACATAAACCCGCAACCAAATTCGTACGCAATATTAGACAATATTTTGTTAAATATGGTATAATAGAAATATAGATAAAAACAAAACAAGCTATCGACCAGGCTTACTAACGCCTGTTGACAAGTATTTCGAAACAAGCTAATGACCAGCATAATTGTTATAAATTATGAACTATTAGCAATGTTACTTTTTGTCACAGCCACCCAACAATAACATAGTTTGAGGTTTTATCTGAATGTGTATTATAAGTTTTCGCTGTGGTTTTAACGGAATGCTTCAAAAATTTCCATCACTATACCGCTAACTATTTCAAAGTGCTGTGCGAAAACCGGCACGGATACGTCAGAGCCACATTTAAGGCCAAACAAAAACTAGTCGCAATGATTGAGGTGATCCCTCCAATCATGTCCTTGTAATGTTGCCGTGTGTTGATAGTTACGAAACGCTTTTTCAACAACTCACTGTTGCGACTAAAAATCCAGCCAGTTTGTGTTCGCTAAAATTCACGTAAAATTAACCAAATTTTCGTAAACAAAATAATAAATTTGTCGATTGGAATTAACCGGTTTTTACTCCAACACTAATAACTTAACTACAGATTCAATTTGCTCGTCACTTTTGCGTAAGTTTATTCACGAACGATGAATAATCAAAATTTAAATGAATACGCATTATAGAACTGAATTTCTGAAAATTAGAAACACCGAAATACCGTCTCAATATAAGGTATATTTCTGGCATTTGGATTTTATTTTCCGATTTTCGGTTATCGAAAAACCATGAAATTCAGCCTATTTTCCGTAACAAGGGTTCGCGATTCAATATGGTGATTGCAAAATCGGATGGTTGGTGGGGTGACCTTAAGTTTACTCCAGCATAACTTTGCCACAGTTCTGAATTCGAAACGTGGTAAAATTGATATTATAAAATCTAATAGCAAGAAGTGACTGCTATATGCTATCTGCTATCAGTCACGAGACGCTTGCCATCTTTATAACCTCATACTTCCTTGTACCGTGGTTTAGTACGTAACCACACAAGATACAAATAATCCACATGGCAGGCGTTTTATAACGTATACGCCGCTTAATAAACTTATGCTTATCGTTAAAATTGCTGTTTTACTTAAATATTGTCATACAGACTCTACCTATTTAGTTCTTATCAGAATCTGTTTTAGACCAGATAACCTAATATCAATTTTAAACATCGAGCTGTCTATAATTTCGCGTTGTGCAACTTTAGGTGCAGTTTCAGCTTCCCCGATGTTCAAATTAAATATTTGGCTCTCCAGCTCCTCGAACTTTTACTCGTCGCTCATCAATGTTGAGTTCGCATTGGATGTTCCGATTGGTAACGGTATCCACACAATTGATTTTTCTCTACTGTTTACCCACAGAAACGAGAGACTGCATAGAGGCTGCATCGAGTTGAAAAATATCAACCCGACCCGATCCAACAATAAACCCAATAACCGGCTATAAAAAGCTATACAGTAAAA
The DNA here is from genome assembly GCA_030248225.1 of Trileptium ribeirensis. Lineage (NCBI taxonomy): Eukaryota > Metazoa > Nematoda > Enoplea > Enoplida > Thoracostomopsidae > Trileptium > Trileptium ribeirensis. The sequence goes on from JASANE010001934.1 coordinate 50,809, forward strand.
AGCTGCATGAATTGTCTTTTACATCTCGCCATAAGAGACTTTTGTCTATTACAAATGCCGGAAACAGACAGAAATCTCTAACAGCGAACTAAAACGGACTTATGTCTCTTTCACTTAGCCGTAACAGATTTTTGTCTCTTTCAGCTAGCTGCAAGAAACTATAGTCTCTTATAACCAGCTATAAGAGACAAATGTCTCTTACAGCTATCCGTATGGTTTTGAAGTCTCTTACGGTTGGCTTTAAGAGACTTTTGTCTTTAATAACAATGTATTACAAACTAAAATCTGTTATAACTGTCCTTAAGATATTTTTATCTCGTATGGCCAGTAGTTAAAGACTTTCGTCTTTTGTGGCCAGCCCTAAAAGACAATTATCTCTTACAGGCAGCTGTAAGAGACTAAAATATCTTACAGTTGTCTGTAAGAGATTAAAATATCTTACAATTGACTATAAGAGACAAAAGTGCCTTATAGCTATCTATATTAAACTAAAATATCATACAGCCAGCCTTAAGAGATTTTTGTCTCTTACGGACGGCTGTAAGAGACAAAACTGCCCTGTTTTGTACGCATTTTTCTGTGAAAGCTGTATTATGCCTGCGTGGAACTGAACGTTGAGACCGCTTTAACCATCTAATAGATCGTTTGAAAACTTCTGGGGATGAAGGAACAGCGCCTGATATTTTCTGACGGGTGACAAAGGAGGATTTCGATCGACGTCGGGAATGTATATGTAAAATCCAAATAAATCGTCGGAGGAAGTAATGAGAAAGCAACATTGAGCCATCAACTTCGGGCAGTGTCATTGGTCAATCTGGCTATACCGTAATATTGAATTTTTGTCAGTTAGAAATTGGGATCGCCGTATTGCCGGAAATGAAGAAATTTGTGCGTTGTAGTTTGGACAGGGCAGTCGAAGATGGTAACATCGTTTTAGTTGATTTCTGAACAAAAACTGATAAAAACGGTCAGAGCAGCTAATGTGTTGAACAGTAGAGAAAAATCAATTGTGTGGATACCTGTTACTAATTTGGAAAACATCGAATGCGAACTCAACATTGATGAGCGACTAGTAAAAGTTCGAGGAGCTGGAGAGCCAAATATTTAATTTGAACATCGGGGAAGCTGAAACTGCACCTGAAGTTGCACAACGCGAAATTATAGACAGCTCGATGTTTAAAATTGATATTAGGTCATCCGGTCTAAAACAGATTCTGATAAGAACTAAATAGGTAGAGTCTGATAACTACACATTTTAAGTAAAACAGCAATTTTAACGATAAGCATAAGTTTATTAAGCGGCGTATACGTTATAAAACGCCTGCCATGTGGATTATTTGTATCTGTGTGGTCACGACCAAACCATGGTACAAGGTAGTATGAGGTTATAAAGATGGCAAGCGTCTCGTGACTGATAGCAGATAGCATATAGCAGTCACTTCTTGCTATTAGATTTTATAATATCAATTTTACCACGTTTCGAATTCAGAACTGTGGCAAAGTTATGCTGGAGTAAACTTAAGGTCACCCCACCAACCATCCTATTTTGCAATCACCGATATCGAATCGCGAACCCTTGTTACGGAAAATAGGCTGAATTTCATGGTTTTTCGATAACCGAAAATCGGAAAAATAAAATCCAAATGCCAGAAATATACCTTATATTGAGACGGTATTTCGGTGTTCTCAATTTTCAGAAATTCAGTTCTATAATGCGTATTCATTTAAATTTTGATTATTCATCGTTCGTGAATAAACTTAATGCAAAAGTGACGAGCAAATCAATCCTGTAGTTAAGTTATTAGTGTTCGCGAACAAAACCGGTTAAATTCCAATCGACAAATTTATTATTTTCGTTCTCAAAAATTTGGTTAATTTTACGTGAATTTTAGCGAACACAAAATGGCTGGATTTTAGTCGCAAGCAGTGAGTTGTTGAAAAAGCGTTTCGTAACTATTTATATGCAACATTACAAAATAACATGATTGGAGGGATCACCTCAATCATTGCGACTAGTTTTTGTTTGGCCTTAAATGTGGTCGGATGTATCCGTGCCGGTTTTCGCACAGCACTTTGAAATAGTTAGCGGACTAGAGCTGACGAAATTTTTGAAGCATTCCGTTAAAACCACAGCGAAAACTTATAATACACATTCAGATAAAACCTCAAACTAATGTCATCGTTGGGTGGCTGTGACAAAAAGTAACATTGTAATAGTTAATAATTTATAACAATTATGCTGGTCATTAGCTTGTTAGGAAATACTTGTCAACAGGCGTTAGTAAACCTGGTCGATAGCTTGTTTTGTTTTTATCTATATTTCTATTATACCGATATTTAACAAATATTGTGTAATATTGCGTACGAATTTGGTTGCGGGTCTTAATTTTATTTTGATTATTACTAGCCAGCATCAGCGGTAGTATCATAATAGTAGACTCTTAGACGCTTCCATTTTTTCTGCGGTTTTGCCCTCATATTTCCAATGTATATGACGAAATTTGCGGTCGAGATTTTGTGGATTTTGCGTGTTTAAGCGTACATGTTAGGGGTAAAATTTAGGAGCATTACAAAACACATGGAAACTCATAAAATAGGGCAAAAATACGTGAGGAGTGATTCCAAAGTCGAGGATGCTAGTTAAATTCATATTTTGAGTGCATAAATGTGATAAAGGTGTAAGTAAACTTGGACAAATGGACCCAACATTGTAGTTCAATACAAAATTAATAGGAATATGCGTAATTTAGCTGAAAAAATACCTAATATGCCAGGTTAAGGGCGCAGGACGGTGCAACTTAGTCACTGCCGTTGGATTAAGATTTTTGTTAAAATTATTGTCGATAATTCAGAAATTGATTTAAAGCTCAAGTTTTATTTGAAAGTTTAAATTTCTATATTTTGAAAGCTGAACAACTTAACCATCGCGATATATTTTGTGCTATTTGTATATTAAGTGTAGTCTTTATTAAGCCCCGCTAAACTAAAGATGTCAGATGTAGGAAACGAAAATTAAAAATGGCTTTTGATTTTTTGACCTGTATACTGAGCCGCAGTTCACGCGCATTATCCTGGTATCTCGGCTGCAGTCGTGTACAACACTTAGGGTGTGTGAAAGCTTCACTACTATCTATTGGGCACTCAAGAGCACTGTGTGTTCACCGATGTCGGACCAATGTCTTGACGAAAAATTTGGTCATTACCCTTGACCCTGAATACTGCTACATGCTTATCTTGCGCAGAGACATAATCTATGTCTGGTTTACATACACTTAATAGCCGGTTCGCTATATCCCAGTATATACATATGTATGCAGTTGCAAGCCTTTGTCTCGTGTTTTTTATTAGATACCGTGGAAGAAAGCAACCCTTTCTACTACTAAGTAAGGTCCTTACTTGAAACACCTGAAAATATTATATTATACAACAATTACACATAAAATACAAATAAATTTTTATAATTAATATGTGTACATTCATAATGTAAGGGACAGGTTTCTCGGAGCGAAACCTTACCCCTCACAAGCGTGCGTATTACACTACTTTGCAGACGTAAACAATATCCGCTGTGAGCTCGGTTTCTTCAGCTAACCAGTTCTGTAGGTCACTTTCGGTGATTAGGGATACTTCTGCGATGTCGCACCGTCTCTGCACTATCCCTTGGGTGCTCTTCTGCCCGCTCCCATTTCGGTCTCTCGCAACTGTGGTTTCCTTTCCACTCTGTCCTTTTGTTGCTTTCTCTTGTCTCGCGCGTGTCAAAACTTCACACCTCATGTCGTTGTTCCGACTTTGCTCACCGTTGTCGGGAGTTGTACATCATCGTGTCAACAATACTTCTGTTACACGATGCACAACATCAACGCCGGAATACTACTGCAGCGTTAATGCACTGGTAGGAAACAACACAACCAAGCGAATTTTAGACTTCCCCAATTGAGAAATTTCACAGTTTTGGATTCGTTATTTAGAGTGAAAGGGTAAAAGGGATTGTTCTACAATTTCGATTCTTTTACCACACTTTGACCTATAAATTTTTATCATTTGATTGAAATATAATATCGATTCTCTTAATTTTTCGATTCGTATAATTGTATTGTAAGCCAAATATACAACCTAGTAGCTAGTAGTTGGCAGTTGTATCGTTGTATTTTGTGCGTATTCTGATGAAGCATATTGATGAAGCTTCAAATACCAGCTTTCAAATAGCATAAAGCACATTGTAGTTAACCGTTGAAGTTTGGCATTATGAAATTTTATGTATGTAATTCGTCTGTTTTTGCAGAACACTTGAACAATATTTGTTTCATATGTGTGTAAACTAGTCGAATTTTTGGATACACTATATCAAAGTAGTTTTTTGTTTTATTTACATATGATCGTATTTATTTAGAACTTTCTATCTTTCATAATGGTTTTTAGTTCCATTTTTTTGGCTATAGTCTGTGTACGATTGTTATATTTCATGCATGAAAATGTTATTTAGAGTGATGAAACCGGACAACTGAAGCACACACTCAATGCATTTTAAGCTGCTACAGATTTAACACAAAACTTTTTAATCAATGTAATCAGGAGAGTTTTGTTATCTATATTCCTTTAGTGATGTCAATGGTTGGGATCAAGCAGGCGGATGTGAGGTCGGTATGGATTGCATTTATTTTATATTGTGTATAATCCCGCCAGTTTACTTTAATCAACTATTGCATCAAGTCAATCAGTATATTATAAATTCTTTATCATGTTTCATTTTCTGACTAATGTACGTCGCGGCAGTTGCGCGGATCGTAGTTAGCATCTTCTCTTGAATTCGACACAAACGTTAGTTCCTCTAGCTGCGTTTACTTATGCCAAACTATAATCTTCTACATAGATACGTCTTCGATTCATCAATTACCTCGCCAAACAGGTTTACGTTCACGTTCCAAAAACGTGAAAATAAACATACTGCTTGCTGGGTATCTAACTTATAGTAATGTTCACTAAATAGGTTTTCAACAGCTTCATGGTCGCTGTGCTAACGAGGTCAACCGCCAAGCATGGTAGTATAGACCAAGTGAGTGTATCCGACCATGCTGCAAGACACCTTCTCTCGATGTCCTATTTAGTAAAAATCTAAAAATTGATAGTTTAAGAGTAAACGACTATACATGATAAGTGAGCATGGTGGGCGGGTAGGATTAACTGGGTAAATTTTGGAAAATGAGCAAGATTTCGGAAAATCTGAGCAAAAATAAGGGAATCTTAGTAAAAATACAAAAATCGGAAAATTTTTGGCAAAATTGGGGAAAATTATGAGTTGCTTAAAAATTTCCCAACCCCCTCCCATCGCAAAGGAACTCCTCTCCGCCGGAATCATTCAACCCCATGAGCCGACGGACATCACGCATTTATTGGCTAAACCGATCATATGTGAGATAGGCAGTTAAACTGTAAAATTAATATGAGCAAATATGTTTATCTCTTATCAAGTTACAGCTATATATAACAATAGAATTAAAGCTTATTTTAGTTTGAAAAAACTGTTTTGTGCCCGTAGTTATTAAACATGGCGAGATTTATACGAATTTAATATGCTTTCACATGCGCACGATTGAGCGTATATAATGCATCCTTCATCTTTTGAAGATGTGTGCACCTGCAGCCGGAATTTGTTTCACAGTCTAATCCGGCTCGTGAAGTTTTGTCATAGTCGATCCCGGCACTGGGTAAGTAATGTTCCCACCCCAGCTAGACCAGCACATTTGTACTAACAAGTGGGCCACGTATCTTATGTTAATAGACGGTGTTGGCCATTGGAGCGTATGTATTTAGTACTAGGTTCCATTATACTAAATAGTTACTTTATTGGTTTACACGCTAACGGCAGTGTTTATATATTTTTGTTTTTAAAAAATATCAAATGCGGACTCTGACACAAATATGTAAAGCGACTGTTTAATGAATAATTATTTTCTGGATCATAAAAATCTTGAAGCTGTTTTAGCCTTACGGAGTCATAAAACAATCTTATCATCTTCGTGATATTTTTGTGCTTCGTAAAGGTAGTTCGTGATATGATGCAGACATTCTTGTATGTTTTATAGAGTGAAGTTAAAAAGAAATGCTTATGTATTATTTTTGTCTTTATGTAAAGTCTCTGCATCTCAGTTAGTTTCTGTGAAGTTTCGACAGCTTCAAGAGTGAACAAATGAACATCTGCGCAGCGCGTTACCTTGTGTATTATATAATACATGCGCATAAGGGTTACTTCCTGAGACATCGAACTCCTGTCAGCAGCACAAAACACCTGCACCCCAACTGGTCAGCCAACCACCTTTGGCGCCGGTGCAGGCGCCAAACACATAGACGGCGAAGGCGCCCCCAGCGCCGAAAACATCGCTCCCTTCAGCGCCAATAGCGCCGTACCCCGCTCCTCCGCCAACCGACTGACCGTTCTATAGGGCCGGAGTCCATCTGAAGCACCGGCTGCCTTCTCTTGGACTTCGGACCTCGTCCATTTATGATTTTATATGTAACAATTACCCTTCCGCTTGTTTTAGTCATGCCTAAAACCAGATCCACTACTTTAACAGTTTCTCTCTATTATAAACCAAGGTTTATTTCTCTCCCCAAACCCATATTTTTAACACCAAGCAACTTAGCGACGCCGAACGATTTTGATTACATTCTGATTACTTGAGGATTCCTGAGAGAAGAAATACTTAGCAATGTTTACGCATACCAACGCCAATTTCCGTCAAGTTTCATTAAGTTCGAGTTTTCCGCTAGTGCACGCAGTTTTTTTATTAGACATAACCAATTGATTTGCGATTAGTATCACTGATTTTTAAAGGCAGATTTACTGAACGTGTCTCTTTCCAATTCACTGTTTCGGTCGTGTTATTACAAGCCCGTATTTTTGCTATCCGGCAAACTCATAGCCGAACAGCACTTAAGAGATGTCTATGTAGATGAGCCTGAGCAAAACTATCGTTTACACGTTTAGGCCATGTATTTTCGATTTTAACACCTGCATACCCAAAACACCCGCAAAAATGTCGTTAAAGATTGCGGAAAACAACTTTTTGGTCGAAAGTTAGCTGCTACAAATTAAGGAGCAAGCTAAAGCAGCAGTTATACGTCAAAACATTTTGTACAGTACATTACGTTAGCCGGGTTGGCCCTTGTCGTAATTTTATAGCCCAGCTCTGCTCATACAGGACGTGGCGTGGCTCTTAAAATGGTCACGACAGCTAGCTCAGGCTAGCCAGGTTGGTTATTATCGCCGTAGCGGGCTGCGATAAAATCTGGCCCTAGTGCACATCTTTAGGTACATAAATGACACATAAAGAATTAAAAAAACTTCCGCATTCACCGAATCGTGATTACTTAATCGAACAGAATTAAATTGGTTTGGGAACGCAGAATTATACACGTTAAGGACACGTGCGTATTTCAGAAGAATGGTCATTGTAATCCTGAGCCTATTTTATGTGAGGTAATTTTACCATCTTTCGTGCAGCATCGGTTAGAGTTAACCATCATGTTTTCAGAAGATTATAAGAAAGTGTCATATTTTTCTTGAATTAATATTTAGTCGGGATTTAGGGTATACAACCAGTAATAAAGATGGGGCTTTTCCAGTACATAGTTATGTTTTTATATGTGTAATTATATAAAACTTTATTAATTAACTTTAGTAATTTTAAGATATAAAATATCAGACAAATCACTGGATAGTCACTTGAAACATACTGTCGGTGCAAATAATACAATTGCAGTAATAGAACTGTTATGGATGTAAGTGGTGACAATGTGTTGTATAAATAGGTGACCGGAATATATATATATATGTTTCTCATTTAAAATCAAGTGAAGAAGTAATTTGTTTGCCGCCCTCATCTCAGTACTTTAAAAGCGAAATCTTTGATGTTGAGTTCGCAGCGAAATATGTGCAGCCATTGCACACTGAGGCAAAATTATTAAAAAATGCTACATAAACTGTGTCACTTAAGTAAATTAGCTTCACATCCTGTATCACTTAGAAAAACTGCCACACAAAACCAGCCTCTGGTTGAATCATGACCGGCTCGACTCGGCTCTCACAGACAGACCTTAGGCATTGGCCCAGCTCAGCTCTTCATGAACTATGTTCGGCTCGGCTTGGTTTCTGCTGTTCCGATGAAAGGCTAAGGGGACTCGGCTCTTAGGCTCCTAATAATAGACTCTGGCAGTTTCTTAATATGACAATGAACGTAATATAACTTAGAAGCCACGAAAGGAACTTTATATAGTTACATTTAAAGCTTCTAAGAGCAGAGGCAAGGTAATCTAGGCGGTTATTGCCGTTAGCAGACTATTGTATTACGCATGAATGGTTATAATTATGTCTTTGTTTTATCAATCGATTTAAACGTTTTCAGTTGGTATGAAGGATATTTGACAACAGATTTGGTCTGATGCAGTAGACGCTAAAAAGCCGAGTTAACAAATGCCTTCCAATTTATTCTGTTTTCCAGTGATCCGTTATATCAATTTTTAATTTACTTAGACCTATGAAAATAGATTATTACTTTAGGCTTGTGTAATTTCGACTATTATACGCTATTTTGTTTGTTGTTTTTAATTGCATGCGGCAGTGTTGCACCAGTGCCATTCATCAATTATATATAAAATAACATTTGCAAGAATATAAGTCGTTAGCCTCATGACTTGCAAAAATAGTTGCTTACTTTTTGTGCGGACATTTAGTGACACAATAACTTTTTAACATAATCGATATAACGCTATAGTGAGAAGCTCTAGCAGCCATGATTTGTGTAGATAAATGCTCAAATATGGGAAGTATGTGGTATTTGGATACAATTACGATGTTTGTGCACGAATAGAGTATAAATGTATGCCGCATTCATTAGACTTAACTCTGTAATCATAAAAAGTGCTCACCATGATATTAGCGGTTCGGTCTCTAAATCGTCATATAAGCACAGCGTTCTTATTTTCAAAAACAATTTGTAGTAGGAAATTTTAAGAAAAAAAGAAAGGTATATTTCATTGTATTATAGGTTACTGCTGGTCTGAATTTGGGAGTGTTTAAGCTGCCCATCGGATTCATTAAACTTGTTGAACTGGTATGTTTATTTCTTGTACAGACATTTTGGCCTAATTGGAATATATATCTGTCAAGAAGTGAACTATTTAATTGCGATGACTGCGAAATCGATTTTGCAGCTAATTTATGGCTTACAATATATCCGGCAATGTTTATTTAATACAATTATTGCATATTTTATCAAATGCCCTTGTCCATCGCATATATAGAAATTAAAATTATTATCAGCCGTTCAAATAGGTTCTACCAAAGAATTCAACCTAAACTCTAGTCATATAGTTTCTAAGGGACCAGCCTTTAGCACCATATGTTGCACTAGAATATCTGCTCAACTATGGCAACAGATTTGTGGATTAAGAGGTGAATTCTACCAAACAACTTCCTTGTTTAAAATTTGTTAGTAAATCATATCTCACGAATAGTTTATCAATTAAGACACAATGTAAAACAATTAGTAATAAAACATATGGTTGTAAAAAAACAGCCAGGAATTTTGGTATTCGGAAAACGGCTAATAATATAAAGTGCTCATAGCCTTTTCTTTTGAAGGAAAATATTATAGACTTTCTAGATACTTCATATTCTGCATACATTTCTCTGTTCGAGCCTTCTTTAACATTGCATAAATACACATCGGTGAATATAGGTCGTATAAAACAATCCAAATTTCGTATTCTTAGAAAACATATTCTCATAGCGAAATTATTTTTCACAGTTGACGAAATGTAGATGTTACACTGTAACCTGTGCGAAATTCGCTCAGCTAGACTTCCGACTGATAAATTAACAAGTTCGGCTGTAGGCAAGAAATTTTGAGTAAAGATTATTAGTAAAAAATTTGAGTTTTGTTTTTCTCAAGAGAAAAAAAGTTATAGCAGCTTGTAGTATAAATAGCTCACATGTCTAGCAAAGTTTTATGCTTTTTGTGAAGGAGTTTTTTTATAACAAATTTGTTGGTTTCCAAAACTTTTTGTTCTCTGTTATGCGGATTGCTTACATTACTAATGTTTATCACGAACATTTGACAGAAAGTGGAAATTTGAAGGGTTCGACTGAAGATCGAGCCAACAATACCTAGGATATAAGCAACTATCATTAACAAAACAATCTATCTTCGATCAAATTGCGTTATCCAAAATTTGAAAAGACTTCACACTGCGCATGAATTTGTTAATAGTCAGCAGAAAATATCACGATGATTATTATCATACGTTGATTCTGTCAATGTGATAGAAAATGCTTGTAGTCAATGGCGGTTGCTCCTAGATCTCATGAGCTTATTTAACATATTGACGCACATTTAGTAAACTTCTCAGATCTGTTTCAGCATTTCGATCACCACTTGCTAGTCTGAAACGCTTTGACTGAGCCTAGAATACAGTTATTGTTGTCGCTGGGAGCAAATGTACTGACAATTTTTAGCGTAAGAGAGAGCAGTAAAATTATCAATCTTCGGTCAAGCTTTGGATAATGTATAAAATTTATTTTTAATATGTGAATAAACATTTCCGTTTAACGTATCCTTGTTCGGATTTAATGTTTTGTATTTAGTTTTATTATTTATGATTTTGTGGGGGGTATTTTATATATAGTATATAACGTTCAGCCTACTATAAAACATTGCAGTCAAAATTAAGACTCTTGTTCAACTTCAACTAAAGCTTTATAATAACAATGATATATCGGTCTTTTCAGCTTTATTGCAATGCCGGTTTTTCTGTTCGTTGTAGATTGGAAATTGTCAGGTTCTACTGTAATATTATTCCTAAGTAAAATACCTAGGTAAAACTACTTTTATGTTTGTATTAATTTGTGTACGGAAATTTTTTCTAATTTCTAATAGTAATTTTAGCTATTCGCCACATTATCATTTTCTACTACAGCAGGATATAACTACTGTTGGCGATCCAGTTGTCGCGGTAATACAACATTTTAGCGAAGGATTGTCTCGAATGTGTTGGCATTATCCGTATCGGTAAGGCTTCATATTTCAAACATTGAATTTGAAAATTTATAGTTATCATCACAACATTCATCATAAATATATATGTGCGTTCGCTAAATGTGATCTCAATTTAACTCATGTGTCGGGAAAGTCACAGCAACTGGGTTTGTAACCGACTCAACTGATTAAATTTTATCTTAACATTTTGACAGTGTGATTTATTTTGTTGGATAAAAATTTACGGAATACCAAGTTACAATTTACTCATCGGATATAATCAGGTAACGACGTGTAAATATCCAGCAGTAGACTTCATTTTAGAATGTACGATAATATAAATAAAAATTCTTCTTTAATCATTTGCCGATAGCCGAGGCATGCCTTAATACCATGTGACAGCTCGTGTATAACGCAGATTCATCATAACAGGTAGCGACTGGTTAAAACTGTAACCAGGAATAAATATCAAGCTGTGAAATCTATTTTGCAACATGTGAAAATGTAAATATGAGTTCTTTTTTAGTTATTTGTTGATGGCTGCGGCATCATGTTATCACAGTATGTGCATGACGGCGTTAAGCGAATTATATACATTATATTCATTACGGTCAGATGTGAAGTCTATTTTAAACCGTGCAAGAAGTCGTTTTGAAAATTACACAACTATTTTACAGTGAATCAGTAGGGACTGAATTTTCAATTTTTCGACACAAACTACTGTCTCAAAATGACCTAATTCTTTTTTCCGTTTGACTTGAGCAGCCAAAAGATAGCAAAGATAGCTAGGAATTTTTAAACGGTTTGACATAAAAATTGCATCCAATATTTAAATAATATTAATAGTAAGCAAAAGTTTAGTAAAATTTCTAAGGTTTTGAGTTACACACAGACACAGAATGATTTTTGGAATTTCTAGAATCATGTAACGTGCTGAGTACCATGACATTGCTAAAATGAATTAAGTATTATTGTTGTTTGAGGCTATCCGAAATTTTTGTTCAAACATGTCAAGGCACGCCTTCTCCGGTAGCCAACGAAGATGTCAGTGGTCCAGCACAATTTATCGTTGCGATTGGTAAGTTTTTAGAGGTTACTATACTCGCTATTGAAACAGTATTAAGTTTCAAGATTAAAAAATTGCAATTGATATGGATTTCGAAGGGTAGCCCAAAGATTGCATTGGTTTTGGAATAATTGCGATCTATATCGTAGCAGTTGGGTTAAAAAATAAGGTTCTGGCTGACAGATGACGTCACACTATGGTAAACTTACGACCATAAAATATTCAGGCTTTCAAGATACATCACAATGCTACTTGCTACATGCTTCGCTCTGAACTATGAAAAAATGTGGGTTACTACTACTATGAACAAAAAATGTCTGTATAGACCGCAGAAATATGCGTTTTGCGATATGACGATATTTTGCGTTTTTAGCACGATTAATGTCGGTATTGTTATAAGGCCAATATTTCAATGTACAAAATAAAAACGTGTTAGTTGAAACCAACATTGCTGAATCTGAGTCTGAATGTTTCTAAAATTTTAGGCGTGATTACACTGTTGTACGTTCTTGGAATTACAATGATTTACATTGTTTCATGGCACGTATATGAAACCGAGCCATGGATACCGTTGGTAGTAAGTAATATAAATTATATAAAAATTTATAATTACTATAGGTCAAAATATAACTAAAATTTCGCAATCATTGATATTAAATATATAATGTAAATGTTTTTTTTGATCGGGAATAGTATTGTTCCTAGCGACAAGAGTGGACGATGGTTGATTCTAGTGAAGAGTGTGACACTCTTCAGCTTTGCGCTGTTTCCGTCCCCGACACGTCGCGCTCGTTTTCTTCCTTTGGCCCAGGTTTACGACCAACCAAGTGAGTCCTATTCATGTTCTTGGACC
>JASANE010001935.1:0-15625 GCA_030248225.1 Trileptium ribeirensis
TACCAGCGCATACTCAGTTCATCAGGCTTCAGGTACCCAACAGTGAGGCACTCAATTACTGCCAAATCTTTAGGTGTGGGAGATATGAACGTGTCATGGTCATTTATAAATAACGGAAAAATTCCCCGAAAGATTGTGTTGCTTCAAGTGAGAGCATCCGCTTATAATGGCCAAATTGACAAAAACCCTTTCAATTTCGAATCTTTTGAATTACAATCATTGCAAGTATTTGTTAACAAGGGGTCATACCATTTCAACGGACCTCTTACATTTCATCCAACAAAAGATAATTGTCGAGCATTTTACAACTTCTTCAGAGGAACAGATTTTGTTAACCTAGATACCGGTTTCGATAATTTAGAATACCCTTCTGGTTATTTTATGATACCAATAATGCTTACACGGGATGGTAGCACAAATTGTGGTTATCTTTCTAGTCCCGAACTTGGTACCGTTGATATAGAACTTCGCTATAGAAAACCATTAACAGAGTCTATAATGTTACTTATATTGGCAGAAAACGATAGTGTGCTTACAATAAAAGACCATGGCAAGTTTAAATGGTCAGAATAATGCCATACTACTTTCACCACCATATAATGCTATCGTGGCAGGATCAACCCAATCAGGCAAAAGCTACTTTGTAAGAGAGCCAATAAGACACAACAAAGATCTTCATACACAACAGTTTGATAGGATTTTCTACTGCTAAACTATGCCTGAAACAGAACTCTTAAGCTTAGAATTAAGTAATCTGAAACTTATACCAAACTTTCCACAATTTGCTTTTTGAAGAATCAGATACGCCTACACACACGTTAGTAATATTGGACGATTTTATAGAGTCTCTGGTTGGAGACAAACGACTTATAAGCTTGTTTACGCGTATGAGACACAGATTAATATAGGTATCTTCATTGTTCAAAATTTATATGTTTGCCCTAGAGTTGGTCCCAGTACTCGAAGAAACACAGACTATGATTTCCTTTTTGAAAACAGGGGTGATAAAGCTATGATACAGGCCCTTGGCACCCGAATGTTTCCTGGAAAAAAGACCTATTTGTCAGGTGCCTACTCAAAAGCATTAAAAAAGAATTATGGTTATCTTATGATCAATCTGAAACCAGACTCACCCACAGAGTTTACACTATCCGAAGGACTTTTACCTCATGAGCAAAGTTACGTATACATATAATGAGTGCTGACATAAAAGATATCCTAGCGTTATTTCAATTCTTGGAAATGTCCTATAAGCGCTACGTAAAATGTATACTATCAAGCGCAGATCCTTCGCTAGTTCGAAGCATTTCAGAAATATGTAAAAATATAGAAAATGGAAACGTAAAATTAAACGCAGAAAACGGCAGTTGGGTAAATTTACATAAGCGTAAGATTGCAGCGCTTGCTTCTAAAAGGCTTAGCTTACAAAGGAAAAAATTAATATTAAAAGGAATAGGTGTAAACATAGTGCCCAGGCTCTTAGCTTTGGTAAAACCTACATTTAAAGCAATGTTCAAAAATGAATGAACCGAAAAAGTATGCTTTAGTAGAGGAAGGACTGTTTGAGAAACTAAAAGCTGGTAGTGCTAACAGTAGCGAACATAAGACTAGACCAGTAGAAATTATCAACAAAGTTCCCAATACAAATACAACCCTACAAGATATAGTTGACGTACTTCCCCGAAGATTGCGCAATAGTTGACGTTCTTCCCCGAAGATTGCGCAATAAGGCGAAAATATTTGCTCACTATCTTGAAGATCACGTTCAGCTAAACAATCAGGAGCGTGTAATTTATGATAATGGTAATGTTGGGTCACATTTTATAGACTTAGCTAGATATTTCACATCATCCCCATTTATAAAAGTTCCAAGACCTTCTGACGCCGCCCGTTTCGCTAATCTTATTAAGAAGGCTGGAGTACCAGTTACCTCACTTGGAAGAAGTTTAGAGAATAATCATGGATCATCAAGACCAAAATGGGAAAGTTAATTGTGAACGTTTGGTGAACTTCAAAAACGCTAAACGTAAACTATTATTTTATTCCGGCTGGTCTCCATTTTCAAATTTCAATGTCGCACGATTCATTCATAACGGTGTTCCCTACCACAGCGCGGAGATCACTTATACCAAAGCAATTCTAAGTTGACCAGTGTAATCTTACAGATATACACATAATCTTGCAGCATAGGTAGTCTAACGAAAACACGTAACCGGATAGCAGAATTGACTTAATTCCAGTAACCATAAATATAGGTAGGTGTGGCAAATGCGGCTTTGTAATAATCTTCTGTAGTTCAGTTTTTGTTTTCTTCAAATATGTGCGGACGACATAGTGAGGCCCGAAATATTATGGTCCAAATAAGTACTGAAAATTAAGGGACATTAAGGCTTAACCAAATGAGGACTGAATGAGGTTTCTAGTGAGAGAAGAAAAGGCGCGTATAAAAGTATTTTTTGGAAGATTATATGTATGGAGCAGCGAAATTAATTGGGCAATATGCACTGAACTACTATTATTTGTTATTGATCGCAGCGTACATAATACAGATAATTACATATGGTGTCTTTTGTTTGTAATAAACGTTTGTAAAATCTATATATTTTTGCAAGGAAATGCTTAACTGTCTGAGAATCCTAACTGGATACATTTCCATGAACTTAAGTTGTCGGTCATGGTGAGTCATTTTTAGTTTGGAGTCTTTTGCAGGGTGACAAAACATTCTCTGTTAAAATTGTGTCTCCTGTTAGACAAGGAACATGTAAAAGCGGACTACCTTGTTTTCATCAGCGCACTGCAAAGCATCTTCCTGTTCACCAGCAAAATAATTTTATTTATAAACATATAATGCGACGTATGGTTTCATCCTCACTACGCTAAAGTATTGATAAGGTCTCGAAAATAAAATGTATATATACATAAATCTTTTTACGGCGTGATAAAGTTGAGTAAATGACGACGATTTTGTAATGATGCTCACTATATAAGGCATTTCTAATAGTAGCTATAACCGTGAACATACATACACTGAGTATAATTACTGTTAGCAATTATATATGTAATTTTGAAAAAAACCGATTTTGAATCTGGAGGGAGCAGCCTGAAGAAAACTCGTAATGTAAATCCAGCGACGCAAACTTCATTGCTGTATAAAAGCATCATATAAGTGTATTTTCTGTGGTGTGAAAGGCAAACCCTACTTTTTGATCCTCGAGCATGATTTCTGGAGGGCTGCTGGTGCCAGTTGTAGGTGTAGACGCAAAAATCCTGCAATACAACACAAATATGTGCGCTGTTTTGTAGAAATAAATAAGGCAATTGACATAAATCGTGTAGGTATAACATGCTCGTGCGTACTACAATGTTCCATGTGTGCACGCATTTTTCTGTAAACGGTGTATAAATGAGTCCATGAGCTATCTGTTTTAAAGACCCAGCCTTGTATAAAATGTATATATATAACAAATACAGCTCTAACTTCAGACAATACCGTGTAAGCTCTCGTGTTTCAGCTCGAGAACGGACAACAAAGAAAAAGAACTGCGTCGTAGTGCTTCATAAAATGGAAATGTAGATATCTAAAAAAACCTGTGAGTTTTTGTCTCTTTTACAAACGCATACTTGTCACTTTTTAACTCCAACTATAAATATTGGTGCACCATATGTACAGTACACAATTCTAAACGTACATACATAATATGCATTCTGTAAATTATTTTGCGTTAATGTTGTGTTGTTTTTGGAACTTGTATATCATACGCGTGTCAAGTATTTACCATTAGGGCTATGCTTATGCCATACTGTATAATCCATACAACCAAAGTTTGGATTTCAACCCTAATAGCAAACATCAGTCTTTTAGCTCTAGATTTAGAGAAAACCAGTTACTTCGTCAGCTCAAGTTATCGCTTTATGCATTACTATTGTTACGAGAGGTTTTAAAAATGTAAGCAAATTATGTGTCAATTTTAAACTGCATCAAACATTGCAATCGGAATGAAATTTTTCCTACCACTAGGGGCATGGTACTCTGGCCCTCCTGTAGGTACACCCATGAATATACGTCGAGTATTCATTTAGTATGACCTAGGTTAGGAGATCCTTCAAACTTAATCGCCTGCCATACTTAAACAGACGGTGCCTCGGTGTGAAGTTGTGCTGGTATATCCAAACATAGAAAGCCGTGGGTTCGAATTCTACTCCAACCAAACTTTCGCGCGGTTAATTTCACATCTTTTAATGTTTAAACTCCTAACTGGGACTAAATAAAAAGTAGCGTAGCTTACCCACAAGCAATTTTCTTATCAGTTTATCTGACGAATTGCAGAGCCCGACTAAGGACGTGTTCACATTGCGTCCGGTCCGATCCGATTTGCACGGGTACTGTATGCAATGTGTTTAAATTGAATCCCATCAGATACCACCTGAATCCGATACGACCCTATAGGATAACGCATGTACAATTTTATTATTTCCAAATCGAATAATGTAGTGTGAAATATATACATTTGCATCCACACGTATATTACAGTAGGAATAGAGTTTGGTCGCATGGGGTCTCATCGGATGCAATGTGAACACAAATGGGATCGCATCGGATCGGTGGCAATATGAACACTTCGGCCAACACGGCTTAAGATTTTCCGTCCGAATTTTGCTGACTTTAATTCAGAACTAGTCGACGATTTCATTTGTTTTGGCATCAATCTCTATTATTGGAAGCCGAAAGAGCAAAGAACGATTAAACGTTGTATTTAAATTATTGCAAAAAAGCAACTTGTGTAAGTTGTAATAATAGAATGAAATTTGAGAATATAAAAGATTAATCGTGGGAATTTTGTTTTCGTAGCTTTTTTGCAAATACAACTAGAAAATGAGTAGCATTAATTTGCATTATATTTTGTTTTGAAATCATAGCTTCAGAAGTCACGGTGAAAGCGTACTGGGCAAAGTTGTGCGGTGATTTGAGCAAAGCGTTATTAGTGATATGATAATAAGACAATAACAGCCAGCTGACTAATGCGGTACAGCATAGGAAGTGAGGCGTACAAACCTCTACACCCTTGTCCCTGCTGGTGGGTTGTGCACGTGGGTTCTGATAGTTCGTTTGCGGCGATACTAAGGTTAGAAAAAGCAAAACCAAGGTCAAATAAGCCTTGGATGTCGTTTACGGAACTGGACGTTCAAACAATATTAGCTCACTGAACATTTACATACTATTTTTGCTTTATTTCAACGTTTTTACAACGACAATAGAACTGACACTAGCAGTTATGAGCTATGTATAAGCGAAATATCAACTTAACCCACTCAGGCTATGTCCTACCATTTCTCGGTCTTTTCCTAGATATTAAGTCAATTTGGCATTGAAAGACCCATATGAGAGATAAAATGAACATTATGATTTTGGCGATATTTCGCTGACGGGCGTTCAACGTAATACTTGCAACTACGCTTTCAATGTATGATGACTTAGTGATGATACCTTTGATTATGATTGTTAATTTGATTATAATAGCTTTAGCGCTTATGGCTTAGTCTCAATGCTGATGTGCAATGGTCCCATGATATGTATACGTCGACATTGAAGCCTAGACAAAGCATAAATAACAGTCTGATTCAATCCCAGGTGAACTAATGCTAAAAATTTTGCTTGTGATTATTTATTAAGCCGAGTAAAGCCCCGAGGTTCACGCATTAATATCTAGGTAACCTTGGCGATGGTCAAAAAATATTGAAGCTGAAAATTTGCATGATCGTATTGTTATCAATCTTAAAGTATCTGAAAGCTTGCGAGACGGACTGGAAATTCAGAATAATCGTTTTTGTAGATCTCGCGTTGTTGTGCTTGCACCAATAAAGATCTGTTTGAAATCAAGATCAGTTTAATGTAGCAGTTCGCTAATTCTGAGCAAACGTAAAAAGCCAGCTGTGAATATCAGCATTCGGTGCTATCGTAGCAGCATGATAAAGCGCGAGGCGAGGGGCGGATGACGCGGGGCCGATGCGTAACGGGGCAAACCGGGCAATATTTCATGTCCCGATTCCAACTCTGATGAGCTATTCGCGCTATATTATATGCCCCAACTATTTAGAATGTTCTTTACACTCTATTGCACGCAGTATGACTGACACCGTGCAACAATTTTAAAATATTGCCTCTCTTACGGCTTAAACGGGAAACAGACTGGGTGAAAAACATCTTACAAAGAAGTGACATGCGGGACCAGAGCAATCACTTTCGCAGTCAATATAAGTAATATCAACAGATTTCCCAATGTCTAACGCATATCGGCAGTCATTCACAAAGTCAAGTTGCTGCGTACATGTCGACTTTTTGAAATGAATTCATGTTAATTTAGACAAATCATATTACTACGTTTCAAATAAGCCGTAACAGGCTCATTATAATAGATTCCATTATTTTTACAACAATTAGTGATGATTGTTCAATGATATTGGTCAGTAGTTTAAAGGATTTGATGAATCGCCTTTTTAGTACAGAGGAATAACATCAGCGCACAACCATTGTTTACGCAAACAACCATAATGAACGATTGTTCAAGTATATGCGATTGTGGAAAATACAGCGAATCACAAAGGTTTTTAAGAACACATTGTGTACAGCTGTCACTAGAGTGATTAGATTACAAACTCTTCAGTCAATGATTTGTTATTGCGAATAGATGAACACGTGAAATGTATCCATCCTAAGCATAGCCCACATTTGAAGCAATCCGCTCCACCGCCTTTGTTGCATATGGTGCAATTTGACACACTGCACGACTTGGTTGTAGAATGCAGATACAGCCGTTGGGTAAAAGGACTGGGGCGGGAGATTCGTTTTCGATTGTGTCATTTTGAAGTAGGTGTCGCGTCGATTTTGTTATTTAGCGAAAGAGCAATTTAACGTCGTTAGACAACTTATTAGCGAAAATTTATATCTTATGTCTGGCGTAACGCACTGGAAGCGCATTCACCTTTAGGCGTCTACCTAAAACTGAATGCAGTTGGGATTAAACACTTTAATACTTACGTTCGTGCTTGGGTATACCTTCACTTCACTTTCTTTTTTTTTACGATCGTTAGTTTTAGGCAGAACAGCCATAATTATGCAGTAACATTTATTTCGCGATACCAAAAGCAAGAAATATTCTACGATAAAGAATGATTACTAATGTAATTTCTCGAAAGTATTGATTCCTCGATATTTTTGCACATTCGCAATTATCAATATATTTTCTCGATATTTGACAATTTTCGCGATGTTTACTTAATATAATATTTGATGTCCCGCTAAGAAAAAGCTCTATTAATACATGTTGAAACTGCTTGCTGTAGTGAGAAATATTTTAATTAAATGGTTATTGTGGGATAAAATGTCTTCACAATAGAGTAGCTTTGAAATGTGTTTCAAACTACAGTTTGTGATCTAGGATTTTTTGTAGCCCAAAATGTACATGCGCGCTTCTGAGAGATTGCTTTAGCTAATACAAGTAGGCTGATTCACAATAGAGTAGCCTTGAAAAGTGTTTCAAACTACAGTTTGTGATATAGGATTTTTTGTAGCCCAAAATGTACATGCGCGGTTCTGAGAAATCGCTTTAGGTAATACAAGTAGGCTGATTCACAATAGAGTAGCCTTGAAATGTGTTTCAAACTACAGTTTGTGATCTAGGATTTTTTGTAGCCCAAAATGTACATGCGCGTTTCTGAGAAATCGCTTTAGCTAATACAAGTAGGCTGATTCACAATAGAGTAGCCTTGAAAAGTGTTTCAAACTACAGTTTGTGATCTAGGATTTCTTGTAGCCCAAAATGTACATGCACGCTTCTGAGAAATTGCTTTAGCTAATACAAGTAGGCTGATTCACAATAGAGTAGCCTTGAAAAGTGTTTCAAACTACAGTTTGTGATCTAGGATTTTTTGTAGCCCAAAATGTACATGCGCGGTTCTGAGAAATCGCTTTAGGTAATACAAGTAGGCTGATTCACAATAGAGTAGCCTTGAAATGTGTTTCAAACTACAGTTTGTGATCTAGGATTTTTTGTAGCCCAAAATGTACATGCGCGCTTCTGAGAAATCGCTTTAGCTAATACAACTAGGCTGATTCACAATAGAGTAGCATTGAAAAGTGTTTCAAACTACAGTTTGTGATCTAGGATTTTTTGTAGCCCAAAATGTGCATGCGTGTTTCTGAGAAATCGCTTTAGCTAATACAAGTAGGCTGATTCACAATAGAGTAGCCTTGAAAAGTGTTTCAAGCTACAGTTTGTGATCTAGGATTTGTTGTAGCCCAAAATGTACATGCGCGCTTCTGAGAAATCGCTTTGGCTAATACAAGTAGGCTGATTTCCAAAAATTCAATATTAACATTTGGCGTCATATCGAATACATCTGAATAGTATTTGTTAAAAGCTAAAAGAATATTATTACTAATGACGATTCTACAATTTTTGGAAGAAAAATACTGCTGAATTTGTATATTTGTAAAAAAATTTGGCCATGTTTTTAAAAATCAAACAGTTTTTAAGCATCTCGTAGGCATGCAGTTCATTTCTATGCTGCACTTGTTTTTAATGTACGACAGATTTTGTTTAACACAGCTGCTATAAAATTAATTTCAGCCTCGCGGTTATTAAAAACGTAATTTTATATGAATAAGTAGACCAAAAATGTTGGGTTTGCCCGTCGTTTTGTATTAATCAAAACTGGTTTTCTTAATACAGCTTTCGCAATGAAACTCAAAACTTGTCGATAATATCCAAGGTCAGCTTATAATTTACGAATTGCATAATGGTATTTTTCGCCTTTATAAACAAGAGCAGCTCAGGTCTTGCTTCTCAGTCTGTATTTTATGTCGATGCAGTCAGTTTGATACTGCATTCTTGTTATGTTCTAGATTTGTCATGTTTTACTGTTAGTAAAATTGTTATCCTTTCTTGCAAACGGTTTTTACTGTATGAAATTACTGGCAAAGAGTAATTAATGGCTCAGCTTTATTTTTCAATATAGGACACATCATGTTTGTATTCTAAATATGCACATAACACATGTAAACTCGCACTTCAAGTGGTATTTACCGAGTGATTTATCATCATTATTCTTCACGAAGTATCTCATAATTTTACGTATACATAACATATACTTCAGTGATAACTGCTGTAGTTTACCACTATAGCTGATCAATAACATAATATTTATACTGAATGATAAATAAAAACAATGTAGAGGGTTCAACTAACTCATATATATATATATATTATTTGATAAGAGGTCAACATGTCACTATAAACTATGAAAAGGGTACTCATTATTTTATACAGAAATGTAATTCATTTATATGCATTTACATACATGTATAAATACTGGGTAATTAATCGTCATTTATGTCAGCAGCGTAAAATTTTTATATGCCAATATATAATAATTGTAAATAATGCTTTAAAATATTTTTTTAATCTTTTAAGTGTTGTGAAAATTGAAAGACTTAAAATCGGTATACAATGATTTTCTGATGCGCCAGATGCAACAGTTAGTTAAAAATTGATTTCAGTTGGGTTTTCTAATGAAACTTCATAAATTCCGAAAATGGTAGATTTTTGAGGCACCAATAGCGACCGCGAAGTAAAGTCTGACGTAAAAAAGTTTTTCAAAGATTTCAAACTATTACAAAATTTCTCAATGATGTAACAGTAGACCAATTTAGTTTTTCTGAAACACACAGTGTAATGAAAAGTAACATGACGCAAGATTTTTTAAATTGCAAATTTTTACAAAGTTGGACACCTTATAAGAACATATCTCAAGTGCTTATTTGATATTTTTTACAGAAATTAAACTTTTATAAAAATTATAACCATTTTATAACATTTAGCACTATTTATAAATTTATATAATATTGATACTTTATGCAAGCATTTAGATGACAAAACCAAACTTTTGGATACACTTTTAAACGTTTTCTATCTACCAAAAAGTGAAATAACTAACGTATATTTGAAAACGTTTTTGGGGTTCTTTAGAGAACATAAAATGCATTTTTGATATTGTTGAAAGAATTGAAACATTTACAACCCTTTAAAAACTACATATAACTTTTCAAACGTTCTATAAAGCATTATTATGTTAATCTCTTTTTATAGGATAGATACTAGAATGTTTAACACGGTTTGCAAAGTATGGACCTTTTTAAAGCGTGTAAAAAGTAACGTAGTTTTAAATTGGAAAGTTTCTTCATAATGAACCCATTATGTGACATGTTTGTATAAAGCCTTACATCATCAGCAGAGATTGCAGTTAACATTAGTCAATCAAAATGGAAGATCATTCATATAGATAAGAAATAGTGTAGGCTACTGTAATGGACACTACCTTGAGGCACACCCGAGAGAACTCTGTGATTATCAGAATATGAACCATTTAGTTTCATTCTAAAGGTGCGATAGCTAATAAACGCTTCTATCCACGTTAAAAGTGTGTTGTAGATACATACTGCAGACAGTTTGTGAAGAAGTTTGACATGCGGAATAGTGTCAAATGCTTTTGCAAAATCAATGTATACAGTATCAACTGATTTTCGACAATCCAAAGCTTTCGCCCAATCACTCACATATTCAACAAGCTGAGTGCATAGTGATTTTTGGACATAAATCTGTGCTGATTTGGATAGACTATATTGTTGCTAAGCAAGTACGACCGCACAAAATTATTAATAGTTATTTCCATTTCCATTTTACAACAGTTAGAAAGTAAAGATATTGTTGTATAGTTCAGAGCAACAGCGGAGTTACCTTTTTGTATACAGGTATGATATCAGCACACAATCATGGGACTGGCAAACGCCTTTAACGAAACATTGTTCAAAAACTTGCACAATAGAAAAGCATAGTGACTGCCGAACATTTTTTGACAAGTACTGAGTATACCCATTGGACGACTGCCGGTTTTTTTGGCTTCAAGTACCCCATATTCTTATAAACAATGTCTGGAAAGTAACTCAACATGCGCTGTCATTTGAAACGTTACTTTATTTGAGTGTTAGGATGTACCCGTCATCCTCGACGTACACTGAAGCAAACGCACTGACAAGAACGTTGGAGAGAGGTTTGTCGTCCGCAGCTAAATCCCCGTATGGAGTTATTAAGTGCATTGATACCAGATTTTGCATTCAGTCTTTGTTTTCCAGCGAAAAGGACCATTTGTGTTATCGCTACTTAGTATATTTCTTTCCCGGTTACGCTTGTAGTAGCTTATTACTGCAGAATATTTGATGCTATGCCTGTTATAATCATCGTAATTAAAGGTTTCTTTGCTTATTTTCCACAGCTTTGCTTTACGCTTGAGTAATTTCTTAATAAAATAAGTGTATTGATGACAAGAAATTTTAAGATATAATTTTAACTTTAGTACAGATTTAACGCATGCATCGTCTAAAACCCAACTAAAAATATTTTACTTGATACAGCACTGATTAAGATCTGTAGCGTTGCGCAGAGCGCATTTCATCGCGGGCAAATGACTGTGCTTGTGAGTCTAGGGTTGTCAGCAGCATTTGATACTATAGACCATCGATTATAATGGAACGATCGTCTGTTATTGGAGTTTCCCTGACGTTCTTTGAATGGCTCAAATCCTATTTGACAGACCGTTGCCAACGTATGCAACTAGTCAAATCCACACACCTTATCAGTCGTGTACCACAAGGCAGTGTTATTGGTCCCACAGTCATCAACATAGCAATCACTCCTATTGTTGAAATATTCGTCGAAGCGGGGTTTTCCGCTGACTGCTATGCTGACGATATTCAGACATACAGACATTTTGACGCCGATGAGGTTAGCCATATTGTTGAGTTTTTGCAGAAACGTTTTTGTCGTTATGGCACCGGTTCTACAACAATAAACTCAAACTAAACGAGTCTAAAACTGGTCTCATTTACTTCTGCCGTCGCGATTTCGGTAGCCTACCACTGCATTCTCAAAATACTCGGCGTTGTGCTGGACAGCAGACTAAGCTTTGTCAAACACATGACAGACAACCGAAAAATTGACTTCCGTTTAATATGACTGTGCTTAGTAACAAATAACTTAATTGACGAGATAAGTTGAAATGTAGCAATATTTTTAAATTTGTTTCAATATAGCATTACATAGAGTGCTTAAAATTTTTAAGTTTGGTGTTTTGCTATTTTGTTCAATGCAATCTGCATTTGGCATGCCTCTAGAAAATGGAAGTCGAATGTTTATAACTTTTTGTATTCATTTGTAGTGTTCAATTCAAATTTTTATTTTATTCAGTTCCTATGGTACATACGAGACTTTACATTTACTGCAATGTTATGCTTCTGAAACGCGTTCATACGACTCGAGAATGAGAAATCATTAATCGTCGTTCGAACAGCATGCTTACTAGCGTTCGCAGAACATGTCTATACATGTTTATAATAAAATAGAAAAGTTGGGTGTGTTGGGACCTCTGATGTTAAGTGCACTAATCTTTCATTGATTTAGGTCAACAAGATCCGACTTTGTGGGTTGTCCTTGGCTGGGCGTTAGATTATGGTCTATAAATAATCGTATAATTTGCTTTTGGACTAATAAAGCAATGCTGCATACTAATAACATCAGTGCTAGATTTAAGATGAGATGCAGCATTATTTTTATATTCGTACTCAGATAGCGTCAGCATAGGTATAACGTTCTCTAAAATACTTTATCCGAATTTTGCTAATTCCACAGAGATAATCTATTTGGCTGCACGTCAAAGTTAAACAATGCGTTTAATTCTATCAGATTTGGTCCCACACTGAGAAATTTCTGATCGTTGGAGCAATTATACACGAGGCTCGTCTCCAGTAGACCAGGCATCCAATAGTAGTGTAAATAAATATGTCAAATCTCCATTTTAATTACATCTTGCGAATCATGCAAAACGTAGACATGATTATCTGTGCCCAATAACTAATAATCAAGATTACGACATATTAGGCAGAGTATTTGAGTGAATAAGCCTGAAATTATCTGCCCAGAAAGTGCGGATCGTATCAGGGAAGCATCTAGTACATGTTATTGTTTTAGCATTGCAATTTTGCCAAGTTTTATCAGTTTGCTAAACACGGTGGAACGAGTTTAATAAAGCACACTGCTGTCGCGTCATTAATCAAAATGTACCGTACACTGTGTTGAATCCATGTTTTGAGCTTAAATTCGTCAGTCGCTGATGAGACGTGGTTACTTAGCCAAATGCAACGCATCAAAAACGATCTGATACATTTTAAAATAGCCCAGTTCCGAGACATCTGTCTTTTTTACAGCGGTGAAGTTCACAGTAAACGTAATTAAACTCCTCAGGTTACTCAACAACTTATTCCCATTACCATTGAATCTTGGCTCGCTAAATCCACAAAATAAGTAACTGTGTATTAAACCAACAGGTTATCGAAAAAAGTGCCCAGGGTAGTATATTGTAGCAAACATAATAGTACCGTTTTTGTGAATTTTAATAACTTTTAGCTAAGTCCAAGATGAAGGTGCCACTGCGACGGTCCAAACTTATTTCCATTCGTTTGTGAGTTATACCTTGTGATAGTTAATTACGTCTGTCTGCTTATCACTGCTAAACGGCAGGATCTCTATTTCAGTTTCTGCTTTTGCCTTTGTTTAATTTATTCAAATAATATTAATTATACCCTAATTTTCATGACAGTTTGCAATTCACCGACCGCCGCGTTTCTGTGTATATGTGTGCGTATATTAACAAAAAAGAAATTAACATGGTTCTTATGCTATGATTTTGGTATTAAGAGTTTCATTAAATGTGTAGTCAAACTGACAAATATTTGTTTGTACGGTAATTTCGGGTCGAATTTCAGAGCTAAAATGTGAATTTATGCAGCTAAAATATTGGTTCTACGTTTAATGGAAAATAGCGTTGTGTACACAGTGCAAACAGATTCGAAGTAATGATTTATTTACCAGAATCTAGATTGTCAGACAGCTAACTGCATTAAGCAAAATATTCTTTTCTATAATTATAATTTGTTTTATGTTTAAACACAATAAAATGTATTTGTTTATTTTTTCTTTTCTATCTCTTCTCCATGGCGTGGCAACCACCCTGCCGTTACCCCTTAGTGTGGCATCGGTTCTCAAGAGGCCTCATGTCTGATGCAAACATGGACAATTTATTGCATATTTACTATATGAAGACCTCGAGCGCTGTTGTTGTCTATACTGTTCTACCGGGGCAGGGCCACGACAACCAACCTCTTACCATCTAGAGTGGCGTCGGGCCTTAAGAGGACTTATGCCTGATGCAAAATGGAAGGTTTGTTACATATTTACCATATGGGGACCTACACCACTCTTGTCTACAGGGTTCTGTTATTGGCCTCGGACACCATTGCTTGCACTGTTCCACTGGAGACTTCGGACACAGTTTATTGTTCTGTTGAGGTTGCCTCAGACACAGGTATGTTGGGGATGCTTGGTCGCTTTGCCGCAGCACTGTTCTTTTATTTGTGTGTGTAATAATAAATGATGTATTATATAATATATAATAATATATTAAAATAGTAATGTGTATTAATATAGCTCCATATTACTATTGCCATAATTGATGCACGCAGACCATCGCATGCGCCATGAAGATAAAACACGATTTATACGTGATACTTGATCGAAAGGTGACGTCATCATTGTGGAAGGGTCTTCAATAGCTAGGCCGTGCAGATACACAGATGTGAAACAGCCGTTAAGAAATATTGTCTCGGGAACATAAACGAGACGGGAATGCCCTGATTTTGTCTTCCGATACATTCTCTCTAATCCTGGCAAACACCAATTTTGTGCCTTGAAAACTTCATCTTGAAGCATAGCTGGGCCCAATAGCACATCGTAATTAGAAAGATTTGTGGCTATTGCAGGAGGCATAGATACACACTGCTGTTCTAATTTGGGTAATTGACTACCAGCCAACAAGTGCTGGTGGTAAGCACCATGTATTTTAAGCTAATGAAGTGCGAGCTATGTGAAAGCGCAGAATAAATTTTTTATAAGAAAATTCATTAAAAAGTAGTTTCTTGTAAAGATAGCAATCAAAACGTAGACAAATTAAGTCTAGGTTTGTGAAGCAAGAAGTAGCTTTTCAGGCCAAAGTATTTGAGATTTAGGCCTGAAAAAATTGGTTGTTCGACCTGCGCTTGGCGATGTCAGAGTTAGGAGCAGAAACCTTAACCCTTTTGCGTGGAACCTAAATATTATTATTAACCGTTCCGTAGACCTATTTGAGGGTTATATATGTCCTAATGAAAGTTATGCGTGAGCCGCCAACCATCCTCCTGTTCTGTCATTACCGACATCGAATCGCAAACCCTTGATACGGAAAACAGGCTTAATTTCATTCGGTTTTTCGCTAACCGAAAATTGGCAAAATCAAATCAAGTACCAGAAATTAGACTTTGTGTTCGAACAGAATTTTGGCGATTTCAGTTTGCAGAAATTCTGTTCCCTAATGTATTATCATTTAAATTTGGATTATACAGTGTTCGCGAACAAATTTAATGCAAAAGTGACGTCACAATCGAATAGACAAATTTCCGTTCTCAAGCATTCGGGTAATTTTA